>CAUYTI010013298.1:0-13446 GCA_963575145.1 Galago senegalensis
CAAAGAATTGGATAAGCAATCGTAAAAGCCCCACAGTAATGTAAAAAAACAAAACAAAACAACATGTGAATTTGTCTAAAGGTTGAATATAAATGTCTTAACACAACAATTATGAGAAAGACATGATGGCTATGTTAGCCAATTAGATGAGAGTTTTCCAAACTGCATATGGAAGCAACACACTGTATCCTATGATAGAATATTATGATCTAATAATAAAAATAAATAAATAAATAAAAAATAATATGATTTTTAACACACTTTCTAATAATTGAATTGAAAAAAAACTTAGAAGTTAGAAAGATAAAAAAGTTATGTTATGAAGTAATTCAAAATGTAAACATTTTAACAGAACTTGGGCATCTCCAAATTTTAGTTAACACATTTTAATTTAGGTTGAAGCTTAATTTTTAAAAACTATTTTAAAAATTCAATATCTCCGTATTAGTAGAGATAAAAGAAAATTCAGCAAAATATGGGCATGTTACCAGTACTTAGTGATTAGTCTGAAATAATAATTAATGAAAAAGTTTTCTCTCTCTTCGCTTTCTGTTCTCTATAAGGTGTGTGTGTTTTCCTGTTTCCCAGGGGCTGTATTTCCCCCCCCCAACACAATTATGATACTGTTTCCAAAGGACATGAATAGACTTCACTGCTTTTTCTTGAGTCATACCAATACAATTGATGATTGTATTGTGACTATATGTGCAATATATTTGTGATTACATGTATAATTTGAGCAACATTTAAGGAAGGCTGTAACTAGCATTTGGTTGAGTACATCATTACCCCCAAAATTTACATCTGAGAAGGTTCTAGAATTATATGTAATAGTGCTGACTTTATAAAAGTAAATAAAAATATGAAATGATCAAATTCATTGACTCACTTGTCCTAAAAATCTTTATGGCAAGCCTTGTGAAGATGTACCGGCAGAAGGGTAAGAAGAAATTTCTGGGCCCCAGGTGCCTGTTTTCTGTGCTATTAGAAAGTGGACAAGAATTTAGTAGGTCTAAGGCTTGTCATGCTGGGCTGTGAGAATGTGTTTCCCCATTCATATTGCTACCTGCCCTTTGAACTTCTTCTTCCCACCCCTAGCTAGTATGACCCACTGTTCTATTATCCTATTACCTTATCATACCCTACAAATCTGCCTGATAGAGCCAAAAATGTTTTTTGCACAGAATTTTTCAATAGCTCCTCACTGGATTCAGTGTTAATGACGTAGGTCTTATGCCTGGCACGGGGCTGGCTAGCCTGTCTCAAGCCTTCTCTTGCTGTTCATTTTTGCACTGAAAACTTGGGAACTCTTTGTGCCATTTGTACCCTCTGGACCTCCACATTTTTGATTAAAAGTGTGCTTTCTGATAGCGTCTGTATTGGCTGATTCTGATGTGGCATTCAGAATTGCTCCTTTCTTGGATTTGGGGCAATTTGAATTTGATATGCCTTTGCATGGCTTTCTCCAGGCTCCTTCTGTTTGTTAATCTTCTTGGCAGGATCGGCTTATCGTTTTCATCAACTATAAAATGAATTTAGAAATATCTCTCATAATTTGCTTTTGTTTTATCTGGTATTAATATAGTCAATTGCTTCATTTTGATAGCCTCATCATGGTATATCCATCTTTTATTTTAACCTACTTATATTTTAAGTGGGTTTGTTGAAGATAGCCTATGGTTGGATTTTGTGGGGTTTTGATCTAATTTAACAATTATTCATTTAGTTGTTGTGTTTAGGCCATTTATATTTAATGTGGTTATTGCTATGATTAGGTTTAAGTCAATCATCTCACTTTGGCTTAATATTTGTCTTATTTGTTCTTTGTGAGTGTGTGTTTCTCTCATGTCCCACCTTCTTTTGGATCAATTTTATATTTTTGGAAAATCCATTTAAGTTTTTTTTGGCTTATAATCTGTAACTCTTTGTTTTGATTTTTTGTGGTTGATCCCTTGTTTATAAAGTATTTTTAACTTCTCACAATCTTCATGTTTGAGAGGCATATAGCTATGACTATGCTATTATCATAGCACATTTACTTCTACAAACCTTGTAAACCCCTCAATACCTCGTGATTGTTTTTGCTTCACACAGTCTATTATCATTACAATTAAGTACTTCTATCTTTCATTCCTTGAAAGGTGTTGCTCCCTTGCCTCCTGGCTGACCTTGTCTCCAGTGAGGATCTGCTGTCATTTTCATCCACATTTCTCTGCACACAATGTGTTTCTTTTCTCTGGCAGCTTTTGAGAATTTTTCTTTTTCATTGGTTTCGGGCAATTTGATTTTGACGTGTTTGTGTGGTTTCCATCACTATTTTGTCTTTCTATTTTTGGGGCTTGGGGCTTACTGTACTTCTTATATGTGTGGATATATAGTTTTTATCAAATTTGAAACATTTTGGGTGATTGATTTTTATTCTCTTTCTTTTCTCCTCTTCCTTGATGATTGCAGTTAGAATTAATATAGCTCAGTGAAGCTTTACCCTGCAAACTCTAGCTCCTGTGCTATCTCCAGACTTCCAATTCCATCCCCTCAACACACAGAGACTGCTGGGCTCCGTCTGGTTTGGCTGTCACTGTGACACACCCAGAAACTTTCGTTAGGAGATGACCTACTTCCCTTGCCTAAGTCCTCTGGCATCCTTTGTTGTCTAATGTCCAGTGTCTTGAAAATCATTGTTTTAGTGTGTGTGTGTATATATATATATATATACATATATATATATATATGTCTATGTATGTATGGTTACTAATTGTCGTAGGTGAGAGGATAAATATTTTCTTTGTTACCTATGATTTGAATTGGCTTTTTCCTGCACCTATTTTTCTTATTTTTTTTGGCTGGGGCTGGGTTTGAACCCGCCACCGCTGGCATATGGGGCCAATGCCCTACCTTTTTGAGTCACGGAGCTGCCCCTTTCCTGCACCTATTAAAATTTTAATCCCTTAGACAAACTTCTGGTAAAATTTTGATAGGTATAGAGAAAATCTCAAATCAGAAAAGAAAAACATCTAAATTGTAATTTTTAAACTGGCAAATAATCGATGCTATTTATTGTTTAGACTATTTAGTATGTATGGGAGAGAATAATGGGAGATATGGCTATAAAATCAGGGAGAGATAAGATCAAATTTTAGTTTTAAGTTCCTGATTATAGATTTCAAAAAGGTAAATATTTATTAAGGAAACATCAAACATTTTTAATGGTAAAGCAATTGGATTAAATCTGTGTTGATGAACATTAAACCATTGCTGAAAGGCTACACAGCAGAGTCATGGAGAATATGGCTCTAGACTTAGGTTGCCTGGGTTTGAGTTTCTGATCCACCATATAATAGCAATGAGAGCCCAAGAAAATCATCTAACTTTCAGGTGTCTTAGTTCTTTCATCTTTAAATAAGACTGTCATGAGATTAAATAAGTTTATATTTGTAAGAATATTTAGACAAGTGCCTGGCTTATGGTGGATGGACTAAAATGCTCTCTAGCAGCAGTAAACATAAAGCAAAGGGCACAGAAAAATACGATGCCGTTTGGAAAATTGGTATTAGGAAACAGTGGGCATCACACTAATTAAAAGGGAATCATTACGGCAATCCAGGCTCAAGGTAATATGGCTGAACCCAGTATGGAAGGTGAAAACAGAAAGGAGAGCATCACTGGGAAGACTTCACTGCAGCTAAACAGAGAATTATAAATATCTAGAGTTAGCATGAGAGGAATCAAATAAGAATCCAAAGCGTGCAGTCCCCTGCCTGGAACAATGGCAGCTCCATGAGCAGAAGTGGTGGAAGGCATTCATCTGCTTCTGGAGCTGTGAAGATGGGACATGTCCAGGTGACCCACTGCTGGGAGCAGGAGAAGCTGGTCTGGGTCTCAGGAGAGAGAGCAAGGTGAGAAAAGCTCCCCTAGGAGGCGGCTATGTAAATGTGACAGCACCACAGAGCGGCCTGTGCAGGGAGGGCCCAGCAATGGGGTGCAGGGACCAATGCAGGAGAGTTCTGGGGACATAGAGATGCATGTGTGAAAGAAAGGGGAGAATCAGCAGAAATGACTTGATTGCTGGGAAAAGAAGTTTCAAGAAGGAGGGAGTCAGCAGACCCGGGACTCAGGAAAGGCAGCTGCACTGGCTGCTGAGGAGATACCAGTGACTCTCATGAGAACCATCTCACCTGGCCATCCAGCCTCAGAACAGATTGCAGGGGCATGTAAGGACAGGGAAGTCATGGCGGGTGTGTATAGTATGCTTTCCTGAAAGGAGATTTTGTGCTGATTAGATAGCTCTGGGACAGTGGAGTGAAGGGTGAGTGTGGGGAAGGCAAGGATTCTCTCCTCTCCCCTCTGGCATCACAATTTTAAAAGAATATACTGGAGACAGACTGTCTAATACAAGAATTTCAGCCACGGGGCAGGCTGGGGAGGGAGGCTGGTTTTCAGCATTCTTTGTAGTAGCTGACACACAGGGCTGTCAGCACTGGGCTGCCTGTGTTTATATTCTGCAATGCGTTTTTGCTTATTTATATATGCATCCAATTCACCTTGTGAGCTTGTCAAAATGAAGATTCCAGAGCCCTACCTTGGAGATTGTCTTTGGATAAGCCCAGGGTGGGGGTCTAAGAATCTGCACATTCTTAGTTCTCAAACAGACAATATTAACACATGCACGTGGTTCGAAAGGTACAAGAGACACAGGGCAGGAAACTGTTGTCCTGTCCTTGGTCCTCAGCCACAGAATCCCCTTCCTCCTGAGCCTTCAATTTTATTAATTTCCGCTATAACCCAAGGAATTTAAAAACCTTGTTGGCTTTTGGTTGTTCTTTTTAATGAATGTGGTAATATGAGCTCGAACATAATCACAGAATAGAAGCTGTAATTGGAGGAGAGAATGAACAGTGTATGTGGGAGAAGAGAAGCTTCATGGAGGGTTGAACTAATACACATGATTCACACTTAGTGCAATCAATAAGTAAAGCCTCCCTCCTCAGAGTTCTTAACTAGTCAAAATGTAGATAGGAATGGTATAGATCCGGAAGAAGAAAACAGTCCTCGAATATCGTCCCCCCCACCCCCCGTATGTAACAGCTTTGACAGTAGAATTCTTGAAGAGATGTGTGCAGACCATGGTCAATTACATGCATGGTTTTTCTTTTTAATTTTTGTCTTTATTCTAAACTTATTGAACTAAAAAAAGTGTTATAGACTTGCCCCTCTCTGGTTCTCTGAAAATATGACCCTTTCATGTTTTTCTTTGGCTCTCAGGCTACCCAGGCAAGGCATAAACAACATTTAATGAATCTAAAAGATGTGACTTCACAGCACCAAAAACATTTTAATAAATGAAGACAGACACGTGTGGGTGAATTTCCTCAATTCCGCCCTGTTCCATTTATCTTTCTCACCATCCGCAATTTAAATAATCCTCTGTCAACATGGGGAGAGGTCAAGTTTCAAATCTCCTCTAAAGGTAAATAGCCCTCTCACTTATAAGATTTTCCTGTTCTTGACATATTTTTGGTAAAAGGATGTCATATATTAACATATTAACAATGCAGAGTGAAGAGTCTGAGTTTTGTGTAGCTCTGCTTGGGGCAAAGTAGGTAAGTTTCTTTAAGGCACTTGTAAAGTTACTTTTAAAAAAATAGTAATTTTGGAAAGTACAGTTCATATATCAGTTTAGAGTAAATCTTTCTCCCCAACTCTAATTTAAAGTCTTGTGCAAAATCTCCGAATGTAACCTGCTCAATTAAAGACTGTTCCCACTGAGATTGTACTGCACCCACTGGGCATTCTGCGCCCTGGTCAGGAAAGACAGAATTACTCCTGGAAATGTGCTGAGATACACATGCAGGCTGAGGAGTGTGTATTAAAATCTTAGCAGAGACTGGAGGCTTCAGAAGGAAAAATGGAGGCAAAGGTGACAGATTATAGTAACATTAAGTGTGAAGAAGAAAGAGGTTTTCTTTGAACATTTCTCCTTTTAAATTATATGGAAGACAATTAGTTTGTTGACATTGTTGTTATGCTTATAGGTCTTTTGTTTTTCCTCACCAACATGAAGATCCATTTATGTTTTAGAATCTGAAAATGGCCTTAAGGGGGTAGTCAATTTAAGTGGAAGATAAGTAGAGAACATTAGTTTAGTTTAATTGAACAGATACCTAAAAATAAAGTGATTCTTCATAGCACTGGAAAGTGAAGGGGAATTTTCTTACTATATCTTTGTATGCATTCTGCCTTTGACATTTTTACGAAAGATAGCTATGTAAAATACTTCAGGGAGTGATAGCAAATGAATATAAATTATTTTATAAGTTTACGTTGATATTTATTAGTATTATTTGTAAGCTAGAAAAACTTAAAATGGACATTTGAAGGATATCAAAATATTTTAACTGTAGGTAAAGTATGAATATGACACTGAATTTTATTTCCTATAAATAACAAATATATAAGTATTATAGATTATGTGAACTATAAAATAATTTTAGAAAATTTTTAGAGAACAACGAGTATGTAGGTTGAAAAGTAACATTTCCAGTTACATTAAGAAAATATAAATGCAAATTTAGGGCTGCTTCTGGGTTACGTTAAAATGTAGGAGGCAAACATACATTATAAAAAAAGGTGACAGCTTCAAAATTTAATGATATATTTATCATCAAAGTTGATGGAAAGCTTGAAGACATAAGTAAGGAGTACAATTGGTGTACACGTTTAGGAAGAACAACAAACTTACTTGGAGCTAATAACGGCTTTGTCAATCCAAGAAAAAGTCATGGACTTCTGATAGGAATAGATATATAAGTAAAAACCAAGAAAATGGGGTGGCTTCATACATTTTCCCAGAGATCCAAAAATGAAATAAATACCTAAAATATAGCTAATTTCTAAGAAAAATAAATGAAAGTTCGATTTTAATGCCCATGTGGTATTATCTGAATAATCTAATATTAAATTATAATCAGTGATGGCTTCCAGTGTGATAATCATTTCTGTTGTAGAAGGTGCTAGTGGCATCACTATTATAGGTCATTGGGAAAATCTTCAGAGAAATGTAAACTAGAAAATTATGCGTTGAGTGAAGAGATGATCCCACTTATGCATTTTAGTAATTGTCCTTGGCATTTAATTTTGTTTGGGAAATTAGAAAAATGTAAACAATTTTTGCTCATGTAAAAACTGTATTTATTTCTTTAAACAGTTTTTTCATTGTAATTTCATTGTAGACTTTAAGATTCCATTATATTCAAAGGCTACAGTATTCCTACCTGACAGAGATTGACTTTCAGGACCCCCTAAAACACCCCCTGGAGTCAGCTTTTCTGTCATTTGTGGTTAATAGGTCATATCAGTCTCTTTTGATGGCGAAAATAGTCTTTTCTGTAATGATGACATGTCATTCAAGAGGTTTATTTCATTGGTTAAGAATCAAAAAGGAGATGGGAAAAGAATGCAGAGTAGTATTCTGAAGTTCAACACTGAAGAAATGACGACTTAGAATAACGCATTTCATATCACTCAGGGTGTCCCAGCCAAACGCAGGAACTGAGGTGTTCAGGACTAGCACCTTGCCTGGTCCCGTCTGGGAGTCTGCGATGATTGGAGCAGGTGCACGGATCTCCCAGAGCAGCAGTTCTCAGCCTGGGGGTCTTGACCCACAGGAACTATATTAAAGGGCCGCGGCATTAGGAAGGTTGAGAACCACTGTCCTAGACAGAAGGGTGTTCATTTTGCAGCCAGAGACCTCAATGGGTGTATTTCGAGGTCCTTAAATTTGGATGTGAGTTAGAGTCTCAGAAGTGCTCACTGTGTTTTCTAAGAATAGGTAGACTGCTCCTGGCTCCCGAAATGAAGAACAAACTCTGTGAATGAAAGGAAATGTGCCCACAAAGGCCTGATACTCTTCCTTGTCAATGACTGTTTTATGAAACTTTATTATAAGATAAAGCAGAGCTTTGGATAAGAAGACAACACTTTTTAAGAAAATGATATAATTTCAATAGCTTTCTTATTATAATAGAAAATTTTATTGTTATATGTACTGGTCTACAGGATCAATATTTTCAGATTTGTTTTAAGGTGAATAACATTAAAATATAAAATGCTTAGGAGAAATTTTATGTTTATAAACATAGATAAATTTGACCTTTTGCAAATGCCACTCTTTGAAAAGAAAATTAGAAATTTGTTCATTTACTCCTGTTTGAAATTGTCACCCATTTTCTCTTAAAGACATACGGCTTACTTGGTGCAAACAAATATTATCACTATTTAGACAGCTGTAAGACGTTAAAGTTATTTTGTTTTTTATTTATCAAAGCAGAAAATGACAGATTCTTTTAAATTATTTTTAAGAACAATTATTAATAGATGAAATGGGCTTTCTTGGACATAGCAATGTGGTCAATAATTTATTTTTTTTCTTTACTGCACAAGTTCTAAATTTCATCTTTTTGAAGTTGGAAATGAATTTTATTGTAAGAACAGGCTAAGTGATGACTTTTCTATTAAATTCTGTCTGTGCTCATTGGGGGAGTGGGTTGCCATTGTCTTCAGAGGCAAGGAACTGAGATTTCCCCCAAATTAAATTCTTCCTCTCAGTTTCCCTTCACTCTTGGAAATGTGCCTTCCAGGGTCTTGTAATGTAAAATAGATACTTTTAAAAGTTCTGAACTACACCATTCCTTTTTTCTTCCTCTTTTTTTCCCTGTTATTTTTTATTCTGATTAACATAAAACAAACCAAAAGGAGGAAAAAAAGCTCCAAAAGCAACTAAACAAACCGTACTAACAACTCAACTTTTGCACTATTCAAGAAGCTTTCTATTGGTGAAAGGCTTGGAATGACCAATTTGCATTAGAATAATCCCTCTTTAGTTTTCTTGTATAATGTTAAAATAACAGTATTTCCTTAACGGAAGCCTGAACAGTGTAAGGTTTATAAAATCACCACAGTTTGTACAACTAGGTCTTTACTTCAGTGTGAATTGGTCTCTTAGAGTAGCTTTGGAATAGGTAAAGAAAGAAGCCCCCCCACACCGTGTGTGTGTGTGTGTGTGTGTGTGTGTGTGTGTGTGTGTATGGACGTGGGGTGCTTGCCTGTGCCTACTACATTTTTAGTGCAGTTCCAGAATTTTCAGGCTGAACTATGGATGTCTGAACTTGCCAGATGTTTCATTGATAGGGTGTGGCAGCTTTAAAGTAAGTGCTATGAAATTGGGTACAAATTCTTTAACACAGGGAAGATTTCTTCTTAATGCAAATTACACACTTGTTTTGTGTGTCAGTAGATGATTTTTCAAAAAATTGAAGCAAAATATAAATGACATAATATTTATCATCTTAATTATTTGGATGCGTACAATTCTTTGGCATTAAGTCTATCACAGAAGTTGAGGAGTCCTCACCAATATATTTAAAACTTCTTCATCATTTCAAACAGAAACTCTGCATCCATTAAACAACAACTCCCCCGCACCCCCCATGACCTCTGCTAACCTCTATTGTACTTCCTGTTGTAGTGTGTCTGTATTCTGGGTATCTCATGTAAATGGAATCATACCACATTTGTCCTCTGTGTCTGGCGTTTTTCACTCAGCAGAATGTTTCAGAGAGCTATCTGTGTGGTAGCACATGCCAAGGTTTTGTTCCTCTGTATGGCTGGATAATGCTCTGGTGCATTTTGGCTGCAACTGTTTATCCATTCATCTGCTGATGGACAGTTGGGTAGCTTCCCCCCTTTGGCCAATGTGGATAACGCCGCTGTTAACACGTGTGTGCAAAACTGTATTGGAGTCCCTGCTGTCAAATCTTTGGGGGGTATTAGAAGTGGAACTGCTGGCTTGTGTGATAACTCTGTGCTTACCTTCTTGAGTAACTCCAAGCAGTTTGTCACAGAAGCTGCACCATTTTTGGAGTGAAAATGGAGATTCAGAGTCAGGTCAAGTTCTGAACCACAGCTCGCTATTCTAAGAGTGTAGTCATTTTACTGCCTCAAATATTTCTTGTCCGTCATGCTCATGGCAATGGAAATGTTCTAAATCTCCCGTTGTCTAGGAAATAGTTTTGATTGTTGCCCAGATAAAAGCGATTTTAATTAGGTTGTTCTTTGGAGAACATTAGACACAGAAATATGAGTGGTCGGATGGTCCGGCCCTGGGTCCAGACAGAGCCTCCCTGACTTCCTGCCTCCGACCTCCTCCTCTCGGCTTTTCTCTTTGCTCCACTGTCAGATTAGGCACTTTGAGTGATTCTTCACTTACTACAAAGCCAAACTCACCCTCCGAGCATCGTGTTTCTTGCTCTGCCCAAATCTGCTCAGTCTGATCTCCTGCCTCATTCCTATTTCTAACCCTGCATGGATTCCTCTGTTGGGGAGGCCAGTGAGAGCCCGGCAGGGGCTCCAGGAAGGGGAGACAGAGAAACTGGGGAGTCTATCCCTCACTTCCTGCAGTGAGGTCACTTCCTGTGGCTCCCTCCTTGGACTGAAGCTTGGAGCTGCCTTACAGGTCTCCTCTCCCCCTGCCGCCTCCCTGTGACCAGTTTACTGCTCTCATCTCTTCTCCATTTGAGCTTCTGGAGGTAACAGCTCCTGCTGTCACTCTGCGGGGTGCTGTGTTGTGGTTTTCCCGACACCCACACATCTGTTTGCAGAGGTCCTTCTTTAAATAACTCCCTCACAGTTCCGTAGGGGAGGAGGGCACTCCGCTCCTCTGGGACACCAACCCCCGCTTCCCCCCACACACACCGGGTGGGAATTAATCCTGCCTCCCTCCAAGTCCCTTGTCGGTTTGCACTTCTTTATGGAATCTCACGTAACATGTGGTGATTTATGTATACATTTTAACTCCTGTTTTAAGAATATCAGTTTCCTTTGGGAGGATATCATGTTTTACTTATTTTACTTACATTTCTTGTGTTCTTTCCATGGAAGAATGATTTTTTTTTTTTATAATAGCGAGCGTAAGAGCCACACTAAAATGAATTCCTTTGGTGCAGGGTGTGATGGCCCTTGTGGACCCAGTGTGACCACAGTGTATATTAGAGGGGACAGTATAAAAAGTGGTTACATTTTAAAGGAAGGAAAACATGGAAGTGAATTAAAATGAAATGAAAATTCTATTGTGGAAATAGTAATAACGACCTGAATTAAATTGAGAACTTGAAAATTAATAGCTGCCTCTGTACAGAATCCTTTATTTTGAAAGAGCTTGAGGTTGTCTTGTTTTAGGCCCTAACACATTTCTAATTAAACCCATTGCAGCGTATTTCTTTCATGCAGAATACGGAGCATACATAGATTCCAGACCGAGTCTTATGAAGCAACATGCTGGAAGTAGCCCCTTCCAGGTGGCGCAGCAGGTGGTTTGCGAGCTCTTTTCCCGCTCTGCGGTGTCATTCCCGTCGACACTGACGTGTGACGATGTCAGTCAAATGGCTCTTTCCTCACCTAATGTCCTGTTATAGGGATTGCTCCTGGTGTCCACACTGGCTGTCACCAGTCCCCACTTCCCATTTCCTCTTAGCAAAGTCATCCCAATCAAGCGTTGTCCCCGCCCCTGTCTCTAACCTCTTGTCAAAATCACCCCTGAACATGAGCCAATCCAGCAACCACCTGTCATTCCTCCTCCACGCTGACGTCTAAGGTGCATGTGACAAGCTCAGTCAGGTTTTCCTTCTTAAAAATGTGGTCTTCCCTTGTTTTCTGGGATACTTCTCTCCCTGCATTGGCCCCTACATCACTGACCCCTCTGTGCCCCCTTTTGGGGACCCCCATTCTTCTTTCTGGGGCTTCATGTGGGTCTGGGGGCTCTTCCTTCTCTGCCGCCCCTGCCTGTGAAAGCCCATAGTGACCCAAGCTGTAAAGCACCCACCATGCTGTAATGACAGACGTCTCCTGCCAGAGACCTCTCCCCTGGCCTCGGGACAGGTGCTGACACTGACCTGTTCATCTGCTATATCTGGAAGCTCAGTGGGTGTCTTGCATGGATCACGTCTGACCCTATTTTAACCCTCTTCCAGCCCCGACTTACCATGTGCCCCCTCCCAGTGATGGGAAGTGCTCCATTGTATGGATGGATAGTGCTCCATCATATGGGTGTTACTCCTCCCCCCTCCACTGGATACATCATTCCTTGTAAGTATATAGAAAGCTTTGCATACCTTGTGTCTGCTGAGAAGGGCCTGCTGCATGGATACGTCATCCTGTAATTGTTTCCTGGGATCATCTCTTTCTCACATGCTCCCTCTTCCCCACCACAAACAACTACCCCAAATCTTGCCGTCTTGTGTCCCCCAGCGTCCCCCCCCCCCCAATGCAGCTCCAATCAAGGCTTCCCCAGTGGCCTGGAGCATACATCTCAGAGACCTGCTGGGTCAGAGAGAGAAAGTGAACAAGGCCTCCAGCAGAGCTTTGAAATCCATTTCTATGTTTGTATCAAGACCAAGGCCACATCTCTCAAGGCTGCCCCGTGCCAATGATTGAGGTGGGCAGAGCCCAAAGCAACTTATTCCAAGACACATGAGTGTCTTTGTCATCATACTTTTGGCTCAAAGCTCCCTGCAGGCTTTGTGAGCAGTCCTTAGCCTTGAGGGCAGTCTCGGATGCCCTGGCCAGCCTTCCTTGGGGCCAGGTTTACAAGCCAACCAACAGCCTTTTCCAACTCTCTTCCTTCTGCTTTCTACACAAGCATTTCCCATCATAAAATTCTTGCCCATTTCATTTCTTTTTGGCATTTTTTTTCAGAGGAGCTGGATAAATATAGCTCCTGATTATTTACTGCAACCTCTGTGCTCCAGGCTGTGGTCGTCTCTCTGGGTCTCCTGGTCTTATTACTGGTCTCTGTTCTTGGAAAATATACAGTATTTGTCACACAGATCACAATTTTCCCAAATTGTAAAACACATCATGTCATTTCCTGCACACAACTTCCCTTCATTTTAGTTAAAACCCACACCTTAATGTCCCTGCTGAGCTAATCCAAGTCTTCCTCTCCTCCTTATCCTTCCCTTTGCCATGCTCTGAGTGTCTCAGTGGGGCCCTCTCTATTCTTGACCATGGAATGTTCTTTGTATAGATTTTTTCTTTTTTTTTGACACAGAATTTCTCTCACCTAGACTGGAGTGTAGTGGTACAATCACAGCTCTCTTCATCCTTGAACTCTTGGACTCGAGATTCTCATGCCTTAACCTCTCAAGTAGCTGGGACTATAGGTGTGTGCTACCATGCCTGGCTAATTTTTTTATTTTTTTGAGAGATGAGGTCTTGATATGTTGCACATACTGGTCTCAAACTCCTGGCCCTAAGTCATCCTCCTGCCTCAGCTTCCCAAAGTGCTGAGATTGCATGCATGAGGTTCAACTAAAGGCTCATGCCTATAATTACAACACTCTGTGAGGCCATCACGGGTGGATTGCTGGAGCTCAGGAGTTTGAGACCAGCCTG
>CAUYTI010013300.1:0-22495 GCA_963575145.1 Galago senegalensis
CCTTGTGCAATATAGTTACAGATTCTCAGTTTGCCTGCACAGCCATTAGAAATATAGAAACAGCAACCATCACTTCCACTGATGAGATTTCTTCTCTTTTTCTATCTATTCAGACACTTGTAAGGCATCGTACTCATTATACTTACATAACTCACATCCGTTCACACACCAAGTTACCAGGTCCAATGACTTCTTTAAATGCAAAAATAGACCAAGCACTTATTGGTACTGTTCAAAAAGCTTCTACCTTTCACTCTTTCATATGCGCAAATGTGAAAATGCTCTGTAAGAAGTTTCAACTTACAAAAACTCAGCAGATTCTTTCTAACTGTCCTTCTTGTTCAAAGATACATCTACCTCCCTTTTCAGAAGGAACCAACCCTAGAGGAGAAGCAGCTAATCAGATATGGCAGATGGATGCGACCATTGTCTCATCCTTTGGTAGACTGAAATATGTACATCACTCTATCGATACTTTCTCTCATTTCTCCTGGGCTTCTGCTTTACCGGGAGAAAGGACTCACCATGTCATTCAACATTTAACAGAGTGCATTAATATTATGGGTCTCCCTAAATCTATAAAAACTGATAATGCACCTTCTTATTGTACTCATAAATTAAACACTTTCCTGTCTTTTTGGAATATTCAATTATCTCACGGTATTCCTTACAATTCTCAAGGACAACCCATTATTGAACATCATCATAAAACACTGAAAGATATGTTAGATAAACAGAGAGGGGGAGAAGATATCCTCCCCTTAAATAATAGTCCTAGGTTTCTGCTCACTAAAGCTCCTTTCATTCTTAATTTTCTCAATCTCAGCAATGATGAAAAGACAGCTGCAGAATGCCATTGGACATCTCTCATACATGCACCATCCTCTCCAGTACAACAACCTATCTATTATAAAAAACCAGGTATGACAGAGTGGAAGCCAGGTTATGTGCTGCAATGGGCTCGAGGCTTTGCCTATATTATTACAGAACATCAAGAAAAGCAGTGGCTACCAGCCCGCTGGATTAAACCTCAACAGGAGCAGGGAAGTTTACCACCACCTTAAACAAGTTTGTATTCACTAACCTTTCTTCTACAGGACCTTAGCTTAGGCAATTTCATAGTGGAGAAATCCTGGATCTATCTCCTCTGTGGGAACTCGAGCTGCCTCTCTCATGTCCCCGCCCAGTCTCAGCAGGAAGCAGTTAGGAGCAGTCAGAGCCCCTTTTCCCTGAAGAGGCAGCGGAAGCTTCTAGGCAGAGTGGGAGGATTGATATAGGATTTCATTATTTTGGGCTGTATATTAAGCCCTAGGCAAGCTTAGGATGTATCATCTAAACCTTGGAAAATTAGGACAACAAAGACCTCAAACAACCAGCTTTAAGGTAAAGGTTATTCTGGTATCCTCAAGGTAAGAGAATTTCACTTGTTGGGTTGTTTCTATTTCATTGGGCACCTGATCTTTCTTAAAGTTATACACTGCTTTTTGGAAAGGGTCTGAATTTGCAGCCCTTTCTCTACTTAAGCTTTGGGTGATGCTTAATACTTCCCATGGAAGCGTCATGAGCCCTATGGGTCAGCCCATAGCACATAGTTGAGTGGTGATTAGCACATAGGGGACAAGATTTCCCCCTTGCCTAGTTTGGCTAAAATGAATTTCCTTTATGTCCAAATTAGTTCCGATGGTGTATTTTTGTTATGCTTATGTGCCCTTTTGTTTCTTTTAACTCAACAGAAAGCTCCTTGGTGAGAACGGCAGAAACAACCAACATCAGACCTTCTCCTTTTCCTCTTCAGAAATGTCTTTAATACACTGGGGGGGGGGGAAATGTAGGAGATGCCAAGAACCAGATGACATCTGAGCAAGATGATCTGCAGCTGAGGCATGGACCTCGGACCATTCCTTCACAGGAGTTCCTTGTGGAAGAAGAGCTCCTGCCCTCAGCACGTAGTCATTGTTAATTACTCCCCTCACCTGTATCATTCACTTTCAATAAAAGGCTGGTGCGGAGGTTGCTCAGGGCTACCCGGAAAGTAAAAGCTAGCCCGCCTTCCACAAGCTTGTACCTCTAATCTGCCTCTCGCCTGGTTCCTTCCTGCGATAACCGAGACCAGGGCCATAGGAGCCCGAAGGGTCGCAACAGGTAAGTTACACTGACTTTTTCAAATGTTAAACACATTTTAAATTCTTTGTATGATTCTTCACTTGGTCATCATGTTGATTGAACATATATTACTGAATTTAATTTGCTGATGTTTTGCAGAGAATTTTTGTTTCTATGCTCACAAAGGGTATTGGTCTATAGTTTTCTTTTCCTGTAATGACTTTGTCTGTTTTTGTCTTTGGGGAAATTACTGTTACATTAGACAAATTGTAATTTTTTTCCTACCTAATATCCTTTAAATTTTGTGTAATATTTATATTATGTTTTCCTTAAGTGTTTGTTAGAATTCACCAGTGAACACATCTGGGGCTGTACATTGCTTTGTGAGAAAGTTTTTGATAATTAATTGCATGCATATAGGAAATTTTTCTACTAATCTTGTATAAATTTTAGTATGTTTATTTTTCAAAGACCTTATTCATTTGATCTAAGATTTTCTGCCATATTTTGTATTGTTGCATTTTTTAAGACTTCTATTTTTATTTGTCTGTTTATTTAAGTGAAACATCTTTGCACCATTTTCTAGTGATTACTCTAGGAATTCCAATATGTATATTTAACATTTCTAAGTTTGCTCAGTGTTCAAAATACAACACTTACAAAATTTAAGAAATCCCATGAATATAGGCCTATTTACCTCATCCCCTCCATCCTCTCTGCTACATCTCTCTGTGTTAAGAGTTACATAAATCATGCAACACAAATTTAAACTTTTTAAATAAAATTACATATTTAAGAAATTTCAGAGAAAAAAGTTATATATTACCTTTATCCTCATCTTTACTGTTTCTGTTGCTTTTTTTTTCCTCCTAAAGATGTATAAAATTTCCCTGTATCCTAAGAAACTTACTGCATCCTTACTAGTAGTCCTGTTCTTCTAAGAATGAATAATCTTAATGTATGCTTGTCAGTAAAAGTCTGTATCTCTTTCTTTGGATCTAACAGGATTTGCTTTATGAATCAGAGAGCTCCTGCATTAGGTGCATATATAACTAGAATTATCATGTCTTATTATTGAATTGCTTTCTGTACCCTTACATAATGAAAATCTTCAACTTTTGTTGACCATTGTGGATTTAAAGTCTACTTTTCTATTTTTATCTGATATGAGAATGTCTACAGCCTCACTCTTTGGATCCCGTTTGTAGTCATATTTATTTTTATCCCTCACCTTGAGTCTGTGTGAGCCCTCGTGGGTTAGATGTGTTTCCTGAATATAGCAGTACTAGAGGTGTGTTTTGTCATCTATTCAGTCAGTCTAGATCTTTGTGTGTGTGTTTAATTATCTTACTGATTTTTTATTAAATCATCATGCAGTCATGGGTTACAATGTGCTGGTTTTATATACAATTTAAAATATTTTCATCAGACTGATTAACATAGCCTTTACCAAATATTCTTAGTTATTGTGTTAAGACATCTATATTCTACACTTGGTAAATCTAACATGTCCCTTGTAAGATGCACCATAGATGTGGTCCCACTCTACTCTCCCTCTACCTCCTCAGACCAGAGTCCTTCTGATAAAACTATAAACATATTCTAAGAACAACTTAATATAATATCTCAAGGAATTAGAAAAGGGAGAGCAAACAAAACTCAAAGCCAACTAGAAAACAAGAAATAAACTTCAGAGCAGAACTAAACAAAATTCAAACAAAACAACAACAAACAAAGGAACAATGAAAAAAGTTAGTTCTTTGAAAAGATAAATAAAATCAATAGACTTGTAGCTAAATTAACAAGAATTAGAAGAGAAAGTATCCAAATAAGCTCAATTAGAAATTAAGAAATATACTACAACCAATAGCACAGAAATATAAAACATCATCCATAAACACTATGAAAATCTCTACTCATATAAACTAGAAAATGTAGAGGAAATGGATAAATTCCTTAAAACAAACAATATCCCAAGTTTCAATCAGGAAAAAAATAGAAATCTTGAACAGACCAATAATGAACAGCAAGACTCAAACAGTAATAATATCTCAAAAAAATAAAATAAAATAAAATTCCAGACCGGGTAGATTCACAGACAAATTCTACAAGACCTACAAAGGATAACTGGTACCTATCTTACACAAATTATTCCATTGCATCAAGAAAAAGGGAGTCCTCCCTAACTTATTCTCTAAAGCTAGTATCACCTCGACACCAAAGCCAGGAAAGGACACAACACCACCAGAAAAGAGAACTACAGACCAATTTCCCTTATGAATATAGAAGCAGAAATCCTGAACAACATGCTAGAAAAGCAAATTCAACAAAACAAACAAAAAAATTCCCCATGATCAAGTGGGTTTCATCCAGGGATGAGAGGATGATTCAACATATGCAAATCAATGTGATTCACACATAAACAGAAGCAAAAACAAAGACAATATGATCATCTCAATAGATAGAGAAAAAGCATTCAACAAAATTCAGCATTCATTCATGACAAAAAACCCTCCACAAGCTAAGCATAAAAAGAATATAGCTCAAAATTATAAAAGCCATATACAACAAACTCACAACCAACATCATACTAAGTGGAGAAAAGTAGAAAGCATTGCCCATAAGAACTGGAATAAAGGTGCCCACTGTGACCACTTCTATTCAACCTATTATTGGAAGTCCTAGATAGAGCAACAGGCAAAAGAAAGAAATAAGGTGTACTCAAATTAGGAAAGAAGAGGTCAAACTACCATTGTGAAAAATGGTATGATTCTATTTCTAGAAAATCCCAACTATTCATCAAAAGACTTTAATAATTGAGAAATTAATTCAGCAACTATTGGGTTACAAACTAAATGTGTACAAATCAGTGGCATTTCTATGCGCTAATTTACATTTCTCTGTGTAAAGCTCAGAGTCAAGTCAGGGACTCAATATCACCTGTAATAACTAAAAGAAAATAAAATACCTAGGAATATACTTAACAAAAAGATCAAAGTTCTCTATAAGAAGAACTGCAAGACACTGATGAGAGACAAATAGAAAAACATCTCATGATCATGGATTGGTAGACTCAACATTGTCTGTAGAATGCTCATGGTGTCCAAAGTAATATACAAATTCAATATATTCTGAACCAAAATAATAATGTCATATAAGAAAAATAATTCTGTGCATCATTTGGAGCCAAAAAAAAAAGCATAAATAACCAAAGCAATCTTAAGCAAAAAGAACAAATCTGGAGATATCACATTACATAATTGTATTTTATAATTTGAAGTATAATTGACTTCAAATTATACTACAAGGGTATAGTAAGCAAAAGAGCATGGTACTTCTATAAAAGTATAGATATAGACCACTGGAACAGAATAGAGAATCCAAATATATAACTAACTACCTACACTCAACTGATCATTGACAAAGCATACAACATCTGCTAGGAAAATAGCCCTATCCAATAGATGGTGCTGGGAGAACTGTATAGCTACACGCAGAAGAATGAAACAAGAGGGGCAGTGCCTGTGGCTCAAAGAAGTAGGGTGCCAGCCTCATATACTGGAGGTGGTAGGTTCAAACCCGGCCCCGGGCAAAAACTGCAAAAATAAAACAAACAAAATAAAATAACGAAATAAGACTCCTATCACTTATCCTATGCAAAAATTGATTCCAGATGGAATTATTATTATTTTCAACAGCAATAGATTCCTGGGTTAATAGCTTTTTCTCTCAGCACTTTGACATGACTTTCCACTATCTTATGCCCTCCTTTATTTCTTAGAAGTCTGAAGTAATTTGTATTTGAAGTCTTATTTTCAATATCTCAATTTTGGGGGTTAATTTCAAATTTTTCTCTTTATGCTTTGTTTTCAGTGATTAGGCTTTTACAATCTTTGAGAAATAGTCACCATTTTCTTAATTTTTCAATCGTTTTCATCTCTCCTTTGGGGACTCCAATTGCAGTAGATCAGCTTTATTATTTCTTCTAAGAGTAGACTCTCATTTAATTTCTGATTACTTCCATTGGCTTTCCTGTGCTTTCAAGTTAGTGTTTTTACTTTCCCCCATGTGTAGAAGCTTTATCATATTTATTATATTTGAAAGTTTAAGTTAGCAATAATATATATGCATTCTATAGGGGATATTCTTTTCAAAAACTTAGGCTGAGCTATGAAATCAAGACTTGCCCTTAAAAAACGATTAGGTAAGTAAAAAAATTTAACTAATTATCTCAGAAATTTCAGGGAAAATTCTCTTATATATGCAAAATAGGAATAATAATATTACCCCCCTAATTGTTATTAGAACAAAAAAAGCAATGAGGCAATGACTGTGCCTTATACATGTATTCATCAATATCAAAAAGCATATATTATGACTATCATTATTATTCTCGAAAAGTAATACTAATCTACTGAGCATGCGTTTTTACAGATATAGTAATATAAAATACTATAAAAGTCTTTCCATTTAGTAATATTTGAACCATTCATCACTTGTATCTCAATGTGAACAGGTTATTCATATTCCTTCCTAAAAGCAAGTTCTGTAGCAGTCTACCACACAAAGAAGACTAGGTAAATAAATTCTCGGTGTGTTTTCTAGGGACAAGAGTAGAAGCCAGGAGCCCAAAGCTGGTTTATTTTTCTTTTAATATCAGTACTTTTTATAGTTATAATGTGACTCATTAAGACACTATTCATGTAACAACCTTTCTGTCCTGTACAAATGTCTGCGTCCCACACTTCAGCTACTACACAGACAACAGGAAGCAGCTCGAGTTTTATGTACAAGTGGGAAACTTTGATCAGAATGATGAGTTGGAGGAAGGTCATCAAACTTCATGATAGATTGCAAGCCAAGGACAAAGAAAAGAAGAATGTGCTTTACACAAAACTTTATCTTATTCAAGTAATCTGCCAGAAACAGCCACAGTAGACAGACCCATTAATTTCTTAGCTTAATAGTTTGAGGTGAATTGCTTTAAGGAAGGTTCTGCTCAGAAGCAAAGCTATTGTCTGCCTTTGTAGGCAGCATAATTAAAAGTAGAGTGATTACCTCAGTGGTAATAACTGAAATTTGGATATAACAATGCAAAAAAAAAACAACTTTGTGGATTGCTATCATCGCATGAAAACACATTCAAACACATTTTAAGCAATAATTCTTTAAGCTAATGAGTTTATTAATGGCAAAAAGAACAAATGATCTGAAAACGAGTGGGGCAATTTAAAGGAATTAGTATTAAACTATCCAGCAGAAAAATAAAATGAATTTCAGTCCCAAACAGCCTTGGGTCAAGAACGTTTTTATCATTTTGTAAGACTACAATGAATGTGACGATTCCCATCATTAAATAAATAAACAGTGAACAAAAGTAGGAATTCTTTAAAATTATTCTCAAAATTAAAGTTAAAAATATTTACATAGATGCTTATAAAATGTACAAAAGCTTCTGAAATTTGGATGTCTTTTGTACATTTTGATAATATACAATATTTATCATATTATAATATGTGTGTGATTTTTAAGGCCACTAAAAGTTATGATCATTTTATATTAGAAGCACTCCTTTTGATTCATAGATAAAAGTGGGGAAGTGTTACTAAATAGGAAACATAGAGCAGATTTTACTAAGACCATGAAAAGGTCAGTCAGCATGTGTAGGATTCCAGTAAATAGGTGAAAAATATGTTTGAACAATTTCTTTGCAGTTATAGCTTTAGCCATTAGCTTTGTGAATTCATGACAACCGAAATTGCCCTCACATTTATTTAGACCATTTTGCATAATTCTGGCAACCGATCAAGAATATGGTTTTAAAAGTAATAAATGTTTCCTTAAAAAAAAAATCCCTCTGTCAGCAAGTGATAAAAGAGGGCTTGTTAATAATAATAATAAAATATAATAAATATTAAATAGTGATGAGTTGAACTATAACTGATAAGAAAATATTAGTCCAAATCATGGCTCAGAACAGATGTTCTGGGAAGCAAAAGTTTACCAGACAGTAAGAGTTTTCTAGTTCAAATACAACAGAAACTTTACAAATACAAGCATTGTAACCTAATCATTTGTACCTTCATATTAGACTGAAAGTGAAAAAAAAAAGTTTTCAATGGTGATCTCTTCATTTTTGAATTTTGATAGCACACAGTTCTCAGCAGCCTATGCCCACAGACAAAGATAATTGAATAAAAATCAATTAAGAAAATTATTGTTTATGTTAATGCACAATTTACACATGCCAATACAACGGCTTGAATACTTATGCTCCTCTCCAAATTCCTGTGTTGAAATCTTAACACCAATGTGCAGGTCTTTAAAAGGCAGAGTTCTGGGGAGGTGATTAGTTCCTAAGCATGTAGCTTTCATGGCTAATATTAGTACCTTTTTGAAAGAAGTCCCAAATAGCTAGCTTACCCCTTTCTTCATGGGGATACATAGTAGAAGTTGTCTTAAAGCCAGAAAGTGGGCTCCCACCAGACACTAAATTTTCTGGCACCTGGATCTTGGGTTTCCCAATTTCTTACAAAATTGTGAGAAATACATTTCTCTGTAAGCCATCCAGTTCATGGTATTTTGTTAAAGCAGCACAAGTGGAACAAGACAGCCAAGAAAAGAGGCTTACGTATCCCAGAGTATAAGGCAATTACAAGTACATTCTTGTGCTGTTTATGAACTTGTCAGTTAAGAGTTATAAAATAATTATAACTTATTTCTATAAAATAGTCTCCATGTTTGTCCCTTTCTCTTAAATGCTGCATTCTAAGTTCCTAAACATATTCTCTCACATATTGAAAGGACGAGGATGATGTCCTTCCTTCACATATCAGGGACAGCCTTGTTTAATACCTCTAGACAAACCAGGGAAGGTTCTTAAAAAGTGTAAGCTGCTTAATGGCCAGTAACGAGAAACAGGCATTATTTCAGAACAAACCCTTATCTGAAGCAATAGAGATCCCTGTTCTGCTAAATCAACTTTTTTTATTTTTGTGCTTTTTGGCTGGGGCTAAGTTTGAATCCACCACCTCCAGCATATGGGGCCAGTGCCCTGTTCCTTTGAGCCATAGGCGCCGCCCTGTTAAATAAACTTTTTAAAAGAATGACCAAAGATATACTAATAACAATCACATGAAAAAGGTTTTGTTTTGTTTTTTCCAAGTAGGGTTCAAATATTTTTCTATTACTAATTTAAGAGGATGTTAGTAGAATTTAACACATTCTAAGTTTGCAGTTTTGAAAGATGTATAAAGTCTATTTCTCTAACAGTTCTCCTTTAGAAAATGACATATTTAGCTTATAATTGATCATCAATTTATTCTTTTTCTCTTAGGATATAATGAATGTGATGCGGGATAATCCCATCAACACGAGAATATTCATATTGGACGATTTAGTATCAAATTATCTGGGTTTTCTTTTTGTTTCGGCCTCAATCAGGAGGTTTGAGACTGACATTTTCTCAAGAAAAGACTTTAATTTTTCTTGTATGAATATGAGTTTTGTCATTATTTCTGAGAAAAAATCTTTAGGGTTCTTATGGAGTTGTACCAAAAATTATTCTTATTTTTGTACTTGTAGTGGTCCATTATAGAAATATTATGATAGAAACACAAAAGCAGGTGGCAGTGGTTCAATAATAATTTACAGATTGAAAGGTTTTATTCTGCCTGACCCTGAGTTCATATCTTTTGCTCTCTACATCTAGCTCAGGGCACCAACAGCAAACCAAACACCAGAACGAACAAAGAAACCTGGGAGGCTTCATCTTCTCATTTTCCCAAATATCTGATCATAGTGTAGGTTACTGGTAGATGATAACACAAAGGTGCTTAAGCGGGTTAATTGGTGATTAAATAAAACTATAAGAGTGTTTCTTAGTGAATTCCTGTCATTTTCAAAGTATTTTAGGCTAGGTGGAATCTCGCCAAGCCTTCAAGCTTATGAAACAACGATTCATGGTTATTAAGAGCAAATGCCCTAGAGAGATTAATCTGCGCTATCCCAACAGGCTGACCTTTTCCCAAAGACATAGCAATTTAATTATCTACTTTGAAAAGCACAATTATAGTAAAATTCAAAACCTGATTTATAGACAGGTTTTATATTCTCATCTATAATGCATGTAAATAACTCTGTGAATTTCTTTTTCTGGGGCTATCATGCTGTATTTTGCAGCTAATTAACACTAAATAGTTCTTACTTTATACAACTGCAGGCTTTTTTGGTATTAAATACTACTGATTGAGAAAAAAGAAACTTGCAAATGTTGAGTGCTGTATGTCTTCATTCTGAATTTTGCATATCACATGCACTCTGGTAATTAAACGTGTGTTTTTGTAGTCTGTGAACCTGAGTAATTTGACTTGGGTAGGATGTCTACGTAAGCACAAGTTGAAGAACATGACATCGCCTTTAATTTTCTACTTTGGTTTTATATTTTAACCTATAGAAGGATACAATAGAAATAATCAGATCTTGAAATTTGGAACTGTCATATGGACTTAACATAAATTGTGCTTGTAGTCAGCTAATTGATTTCAAATATTTATTGGTGTTTCATCTACTATCAGCATAATCTCCCCTCCTACCAAAGGGAGGTGAAATCTTGGAAACACAGGCACAAACGCACATACACCCTCTAATGGATAAAGACCTATGACAGCAGATTTTCCTCTTTCTTTGTGTTCTGCGCAGTCATATTGCTTTCACTACAATGCCCACAGGTCATTGCTAATCATGTGCAATTCCAATGCCAAAGGTAGTTTTGGAAAATTCTTTGTTTTTATGGTAGTTCACGTTTCTCAGTGAGGCTGTCATAATGATAATCTTTGTAACTCTACCTATTCATGTTAAGCAATACATATGAATTTTAGAATATTTTGCTTTAATGGAAACCTCTTGTAGAAATGCTGATACCACAGTATTATTAAGAAAAAAGCTGGAGTCTGACTTTAGTTTTAAAGAGGGGATAAGTCAAGAAGCTGGCTCAGCTGAGATCCTATGACAGGCATGTGTTCTCAAACACCAAAGAGGTGTCTCAAGAAGTTTAAAAAAAAATGGAGAGGATGATGCTGTAGAAATCAATAAGAAGGAAATAGCAGGCTCAGCACCCATGCACAGTGGTTATGGCACCAGCCACGTACACTGAGGCTGGCGGGTTTGAACCCGGCCAGGGCCAGCTAAACAACAATGACAAGTGCAACAAAAAATAGCTGGGCTTTTAATTAAAGGGAAAAAAAAAAAGAAAGACAGGACAGTTTTCAAATGACAGAGCTTGGTAGCTTACTGTAACCCTGAAACCATACCAGATGATTAAAAAGTGAGCTGACATTGAAGGGTACCCCCAAGAGTCCCTTTACCACATGGTGGCATTGATAAGCACCAAATAGTTTCTCCTCTGATAGTCACCCACAGTTAAAATATAAATATGTTTAAACTAGACTCTGCAGGAACATTCAGAGGAATGAACATAATAGGACATGCTCTCAGTCCCATAGAAACTTATTATCTAGTAGTAAGTTATAAAGGCAAAGTACAACATACGCAGTTAAACATCAAGATTGAACAGTGTTACCTGGAAAATACTCTCATCTCAGAGGTGTTAGCTTGAGGTTGTAAAGGGTCTCTGAATATAGGAACCGTATATTGAGAATCTGGACTCTAGGAAGAAAGATAGGTCTAAGGGTCAATTGTATCAAATCTTTGCTGTATGATACATGTTTCCAAACAAGTGAGAAAATTTGTTCTGTTTCAGACCATTCTAACTCATGATGTAGTGAGGTAAGAACTTTTCTACACAGGCATATATATCTTTCTCATGCTGATTCCTAATACTGTGTTTGAATATTGGAGGGAAAAATTACTGTAAAAATAAATAAAAGGATAATGTCTAAAATCAATTTAGCTTGATCTATTTTCCAAATGCTTGTTGAAGTATTGTAAATAACCCCCAAAATAGTAATTATATGTGTGTATAATTATATAGATGTGTGTGTGTGTGTGTATAAAGACAGGATAAGATCACATTAACTCTGAATCATCTGGACATGTAAAGTGTAAAATGTAAAATTTACATTCACTTAAAAAATTGTAGGGGTAGTATAGTATAGTTGTTAATAACATGGATTTATTAATAGTGAGATATGAAGCATACACCAGTGTATTAAACATATGTCTAGGAGATGAAGGATGGTAGGGCTACTAGGGGAATCATAAAATTGGAGATGTGGAAATAATTCAAGACAAATAAGAGAATTTTTGGAGCTGAGGAAAGAAATTTTCAGATCCTAAAAGCTTACTGGGGCTAAGCAGAATCAACCTTTTAAATACTCAACACCGGACATGTCACTGTGAAATTTTAGAACACTAATGCGGAAAATGGGGTATTAAAAGCTTCCAGAGACCAAGAACAGGTTATCATCAAAGGAAGACAACTTAGAACATAACAGACAACTGAGAAGTAACAATGTATTCTAGAAGTCAGTAGAACAGGGCTGTTGAAGATTTGAGAGAAGCAATTTTGAACCCAGAATTTTACACTCTCGCAAGCCTTCATGATTTGTGAAAGTAAATTAAGCATAATTTTAGAACTATAAGAAGTTTAAAAGTTTATTTCCTTTGACTCATTTCTTTAGAAACATTTCTGAAGGCTATTGTCTTGAAATAATGCGAAAAGAATAGCAAAAGATGAAGGCATGGTATGCAAGGAATGGTACGTAGAATTCTTGCAAAGGACACGTGGCCCAGCAGCTATGCAGCAAACCAAACAGTTAAAAATCAATAATTACTGCAAATTATAACCAAAGGGCTCAAAGGAGTCTGTCTTCAGGAAGGAAGTAAATTCTATTAAACAAACTTTTGTGATTAAGATCATAATAGCAACATGATGGAGTATTCATAGTATATTTTTATCCACAAAAGAGAAAAGCTTTTATAAACTCTAGAAAAACATCCGCACAAGAAATATAAAGCTAATTAAATAGGCATTCAATCAGGTCGGACTCATTTTTCTGGGCTATCCTTTGTTTTCTTTCTTTTTAAATAATACGATAAAAGTTTTAGGACATGAAAAGAAAAGAGAGTAATCAGGTCTACCTTGTTTCTAAGAAAACAATGCTATGTGAGTTAGGATAGGCTAGTTAACGCCATTCTAAGAAATGAAAGTCTCATGACTTTTAACAGTGAAAGTTTCTTTATTTGGCTCATCCCGGATACATGGTGGTCCAGTTGTTCTCTGCTCTTTCCTGTGAATATAAGTAACTGAGAGAACCAGGTTCCTTTCATTGCGTGGGTCTACACTTTAGAACTCTTGATTTTCAGATGCATTGATAGGGAAAAAAGAACTTGAAGGATATTTTACTGTCTGTCCTAGGAGTGGCATCAATCACTTCTGCCCACATTCCACTCAGTTCTGTGGCCCATCTCACTGAAGAAGTGCTTAGATATAGGGGAACATGGGCATTTCAGCCACGAGGCCAAGCCACAAACACTATGATATTAGCAGTATAGTTTGACATCTTTTTTTTTTTTTTTTTTAGTTTGACATCTTATTGTCTAAGGAGAAATCACCAAGAGGCACAGCTCACTTAGTCTCAAAGGGACACAAAAGAGTTTGTCTTAAACTTGACATAGAGACTTTTAAGGTCAACCAGTTAACTCTGTTAAAGCGGAACACTTATTCCAACCTATTTCGTTGTCCCCTAGAGTATTAATTATGAGCTATGGTGATACCCAATAACAACTCTATGACCTCATTTTATAACTTTGAATAGTTATCATCTGCAGCTCCTTCCCTCTTTAGTAGAACATTGAAAAAGAATACAAGCATAATATTTGGAGAGAGTAAAACGTTCCACATGAATTCACATATTTTTATCTTCTTTCCCCTCATTAAAAGTGCCTAATGTTTCTCCTGGAATGATAAAAACAGATCTGACTGTGGCTTACATAAAAAAGATGCTTTTCACTTCCAATTTTAGTTGCTTCCATGAGAAAGAAAAATATTATTAATTATAGAGAGTGTCAGAGAACTTTAATCTCCCAAATCAGACAAGATTTTGAGCAACTGGAAGGACATAATAAATCTATCTGACCTTGAAACTTGCAACGACCTCTGAATGGCATATAGTACAGAAAGCAAACTTCTATCTTTAAGTTGAATTTCTCTACTTAGTTGCAGGAATAATATATAAATAAACACCCAAATGATATAGTGATATAATATAGAGTTTATTGAATTTCAGTTTTTAGAAACTATAGGTGAAGCAGAGAAGAATTAATTATAGTAATAGAATAGAAAATAAGTATTAACAAACTTTGATGGCGTAAATGTAAAAATAAGGGAAGTTAAGGTATTTATTCAGGCATAAAAGTGGAGAGCAAAGTTTGTTTAAAATTGATGGAAAAACAACTAGGGATTAGAACCAGAACAAAAGTTAACAAGTAGAAGTAAAATAGAACATCTTATATGGAAGGTTGGTATCAGATGACAGGTAATCATGGTGAATCCAGTATTTTTCTTGGCAGGAAAACAAGATATTGTACCTAAACGTAATAAAGAAAATATAGACATAGGTACGTTATTCAGATTTTGGTTGTTCACTAGAAAACTGAAAAAAAGGAATGGTTATGCCTAAGAATGAGGATACCAGACACAATATTTTTAGTTAATGCTCTCTTTTTTTGCTTAGTTTTTTGCTATGTTACTATTTTATTTTTACAGTTAAAAAGCAACAGGTTGGGGCCAACATGATGGCTCACGCCTGTATTCCTAGCACTGTGGGAGACCAGGTGTGTGGATTGCCTGCACTCAGGAGTTGGAGACCAGCCTGCGCTACAGCAAGTCTGCGTCTCTAAAAAATAGCTGTGGCGGGTGCCTGTAGTCCCAACTAATTGGGAGGTTGAGGAAAGAGGATTTCTTGAGACCAAGAATTGGACATTGCTATGAGTTATGATATGCCACAGCACCCTACCCTGGGTGACAGCTTGAGACTGTCTCAAAAAAAAAAAAAAAAAAGTAACAGGTTGGGTGCAGTGGCTCATGCTGTAATCCTAGTGTTTTAGGAGGCTGAGGCAGGAGAATCATTTCAGCCCAGGACTTTGAGACCAGCCTGGAAAACACAGGAAGACTACACATGTATAAGAAAATAATGAAAACTTGGTGGGTATGGTGGTTTGGGCCTATAGTTCCAGCTACTCAGTAGCTGAGGTGTAAGGATCACTCAGTCCCGGAGTTTGAGGTTGTACTGGAATTGGACCAGCACACTCTAGCTTGGGCAAAAGACAAGACTCCATCACAAAACAACAACAACAACAACAATAAAAAAGTAACAACCTTGTGATTATAATATAAAAAATATTACACTTTACTAGGCACCCTTTCTTGCTAAGTATTCAAATAAAGCCCTGAAATGATTGCATTTCAAATTTACATGAAATATTAAAGGCAACTTACTTAAGCCTCTTTTAAAGCCATGAATTATTTCTACAAATAGGTTTCTTAATCTTGTTAGGTCTTTCATAAAAGAGAGCTTGCTATGTTTTGAAGTGTGGCATTCTACTTTTCTGCGGCTCTAGTTACTGTTAGGTTCTTCATTACGCATCAAAAATGGTCTGATCTCAACCTTGCTTATTTATTCTTGGATCTTGTAGGCAATAAAATACATTGATACAAATTATACCAGTTTGTTAACAATTCGCTAAATCCCATTTAACCACTCTGAACGAGCGTCCAGGGGTACCTCAGTAGTTTTGTCATCTGGAGGAATCACTCTCCCCTGTTAACAATAACAAGCATTGTTATTAAAGTGCACTATGATCCGTGAAAAACTGCCAAGAGCTTATTTTAATTCCACAGTAAATTACCTCTATTACTACTTTAAGGATAAACAAAACTAAGGAAGGACTAATCTAAATCTAAATCGTGTTGAAAATACACGGTCATTTATGGAAGATTTATGCTACTGGATATCTATCTTATAAAGTCTTCTTATAATAGTATCAATCTTAGATTTTCTCTGTTATTAATAATCAGCTTCGTTTCCTTTTAACTGCTTTCCTTTTAACTGCTTGTTATCCCAAGGATAAAAGAATGTCAGTGACATTTTTATTCCAATAATTTATCTTTACACATTATATATATTTATTTGTTAAATATATATAATGATATAATTTATCTTCACATATATATAGATATTATATATCTATCTTTATAATATATATAAAGATATAATTTATCTTTACACATTATATATATTTATCTGTTAAAAAGCATATGGCTATTCTCATGAAGGAAAAAAATGAAAGCTGCTAGAGCCAGACTTCTGTCCCACTCCAAAAACCAAGCTCTCCTTGAGCACGCTGTGCTACGAAACAAGCAAAGGGCTTCAGATTCTGGGTTACTTGATCACTTTCCTATAAGAATGGTGGCACAATGAGAATGGAGAGGCAGGATCATTTCCTTTTCAGTGTGGTGTAGGCATGAAGATAAACACACTTTGTGAAGGCAGCTTTCCCTTAGGAGTGTCACTGGTGGACATTCCTTTACTTGTCTGGGTTGCTCCCCTCACTCCAGTAGTGAGCACTGGACCAGGAGCTGTGATCATCTAGAAGGGTTTGCTTAGGCAGAAGGCACAGTACAAAATATCACGAGTGTTCCCTATTGACAACTTTAAGGTAACAAGAAAATGATTGGTTGAAAATGACTGAATCCAACAATTTAGAGTGTGAATTCTCTTTTTTTCTGTACAGTGAACGCAAGGATTATTATAGTTATTATTAATATAATATTTATATATAGTTATTAATAATAATCTATATTATTAATATAGATTATTATTTATTCTTATTAAATCCATAAGAATGTACTGCCACACTCCCATACAAGGCTAGGATGATGACCTTTTATTAGAAAAATAGTGGAAGACTTTAACCAATGTGAATCAAAGAATCTGCATCTAATTTTTCCTTGTTTCAGGACTCTATATTTTTGTTTATTTGTTTTGTTTATTTGCTTTTTGAGACAGAGTCTCATTCATTTGTCCCAGGCTAGAATGCTGTGGCCTCAGCCTTGCTCACAGCAGCCTCAAACTCCTGGGCTCAAGTAATCCTGCATCAGCCTCTCGAGGAGCTGGGACTAGAGGTGCCAGTCATAATGCCTGGGTAAGTTTCTATATATAGTACAGACAGGGTCTTGCTCTTGCTCAAACTGGTACCTGTTGAGCTCAAAGAATCCTTTGATCTCAGCCTCCCAGACAGTTAGGATTACAGGGATGAGCCACTTTGCCCGGCCCAGAGATTGTATTTTGTATTAATATTTTTTATGTTGCCTCCACATTTCTATTCTTTTCTTGGCAAGTCTGTATCAGTCTGCATTTTAAGACCATCAATCTCACCAATTTTGTTCTTATAAATTTGCATAAATGCCTGCTGCCTGCCTGCCTCCCTATTGCAAGAATGGCTTTCTCATTTTTAGGTCTGATCAATTTGTGCATTTGTGTTCTTAAAACCACGGCCTTCTCTGTGTTTCTAGAAATGATGGTGTTTTATTCTTGTTCCATTGGCAGAGTGAGACACATTTTTACACCCAACCTTCACATTGGCTCTTCCTTGGGATCTATCCAGTATTGTATGAAACTTCCTGCTAGAAACAGGACCTTTGGAGCATTATTTTCCAACGTACTCACTTACAAAGTTATTAAAACGAAATGAAAACATGACCATGCATCTTCAGTATATTCTTCCTTCTTACTGAACAATGAAGATGGCCATAGAGCTTCCTTAAGAAATTGGCCAGTTACTAGACGTCAAAATTTAGAATTAAGGAACATGGAACCATATTGGTTTAATGTCATAGAGCCCCAGACTGGAGACAGTAGATACTCAGATTTCAAATCAATGTCAAGTGCAGATTGGGCAAGGCAAATGATGGCTCCTTGTTTGAAAACAAGCAAAAATAATACTGAGGACTTAATGGAGAATTTCCAAAGCTGAGAATGGTAAGGAGGCAGCAGAACAGACAACATGCACCTGTGGGGCTTTTTACCTGATTTACATCTATCTATACCTGGGATATATGGAAGTATTTAAAGGATGAGGAACAAAATAGGCATGGTTTTAGTTTCATTTTTCTTATTAAACTTCTTAAACAAGGAAACTATTTTAATACTAAGATAATGGAGTAAGACCTATGCTATGAGAATTTAAATTATGAATTGGCAAGTCAGTTGGAAACTATATTTCTGTAATATAAGTAGAGTCAATTTAAAAATATAATGATTTAGCATTTCTCTCTTCTTCGTTATTCTGGTTTAATATATATGAGAATTCTGTAATCTTTTAGATGTTTGTTTTTCATTTCCAAAACAAATTTGAGTAGTGTTGGCTGGAAGAATTTTTATATTCTTCCATGCATCATGGATAATTTTTAAATATATCTAATGTATCATGAAAAGAATCATTGTATTTTATCATACCTGTATAAACACAAAAGGGACATCATCATTACTTTTGCCTTTACATAGCAGGGTTAGTCTGTTTCTTGACTATCACATTAACACTCAAAAATGTCAGCCCTCCTCTGAGTTTTATACAATCTGATTCCCTTCTATTTGTTTATATTTAAAATGTATCTCATTTATGAAACATTTATATTTGAATAATAAAATTTAGCTTTCTGAAGTTGAGTAAAGAAAGGAGTCTTTGAAAGCCTGTTTCTTCTGGACTAATAAGAAATAAAAAAACAACACAAGCATATTCTTTAAGCCTACCTTTCTGAGTGTTTGCATAAGAATTTAATTGAAATTTCAATTCATTCCCAGATTTTATTTTAGAGACAGAGGAAGACATTTCTAGTTAGTTCTGAATTAAATTCAGAGGCCCATTCTCCTCTGTAAGTTAGTTATCATCAATTTGACCATAACCATCATTTGCCCCCATCCTGCTTTATACAGGAACATAGAGAGCTACCAACTCTACCAGATGGGGCTCCTTCTTTAATGGTCTGTTGAAGGATGGGAATCACTCCTCTCTCTCTAGGATCTGAGCAATCTGCTGCTCTAGGAGGCCCACATTCTGACAGTTACAGACGTGAGAAGCCAAAATCCAAATTATTTATCAAGTGTAAATCGCATACCTGGCAAGATGGCACTAACCATGCCTGCTGAGCTATTGAGTCTGTTGTCAGAAAATAGTGTTGTTGTTGGAAACATGAGTGCTTGACTTTTAATCTCAGCTATCTGCACTGTGTTCAGCAGAAATAAAAACTGCATTAGAATCTTAGCCAGTTCTCCCCTCCTTATCCTTCACAAAGGGATAAGAAGGCATAAAGGGAAACTATAGAGCAACGTCAGAGATTTTAACCCACGTTTGTAGGTTTACCAGGTAATAAGGCCACCAGAAGACAAAAGTGCACTAGGGAATGCTTTTGTATTATTTCAGATGAGACAATGCCTGCAGGAAAAACATGCAATAATAATAAAATAAATAACAGGGCCTTATGATTACTCCACATGATCATTGTAGTCAAGCTTTCCCAAGGAGATGCACCCTTACTCTAATAGTTGGGGAGAGATATTCCTTCTTATTGAAGAAATACATATGATGTTGAAAAATAGTATTTGAGCCATAAATTTGATCTTCCTGGGCATTTGTTATAAACATAAAATATTTAAACACAATTAATAATTTCTGTATTGAAGACCTAATTGTAATCTATAACAAAAAACGAATTACTGACATTTCCAGAATGTTTCTGGATGAGAATACATAGCTGTACCACCCATGATGTTATATCTTATCTAGTGATGATTTGATTATTTGAGTAATTAAATTAAAGCAAGATTACACGTGTTGCCTGAGAGATAGTGGATATAGTAGAATGTGGTTAAGACTTTGAAATAAGTTAGAAGTACCTGTGTTTAAATCTTTGCTCAACTATAAATTTACATAAAGCTTACTTCCTCCATCTCTAATGTAGGATTTTTTAATTTTTTTGCAAAGATTTTTAAAGACTGAGATAATAGACACTGAGTTCCTAGCACCTCTCAGGCAGCCTATATACACTATATAGTATCTTTATTATCTTTTTAGTTGTGATATGGAAGTGAAAGTCATGATAAAAAGCTCAGCCCCTGTAGCTCAGTGGCGAGGGTGCCAGTCAGATACAGTGCAGCTGGCAGGTATGAATCCAGCTGGGCCTAGCAAACAACAATGAAACTACAACCAAAAACTAGCCCGGCATTGTGCCAGGCGTCTGTAGTCCCAGCTCCTTGGGAGGCTGAGGCAAGAGAATTGTTTAAGCCCAAGAGTTTGAGGTTGCTGTGAGCTGTGATGCCATGGTACTCTACCCAGGGTGGAAAAAAAAAGTTGTGATAAAAGAGTTATTAACTTTATATTGATACTATGACAATTTCACAAGCTTAATGCCTAAAGCAACACAAATTTATGATCATATAGTTTTAAATAGGAGAAGTTCAAATAGATCTCACTGGGCTAAGATCAAGGTAGTACCAGCAGGGTGTATTTCTGTCTGGAGGCTCTAGGGGAGAATCTGTTTACTTGCCTTTCCCAGGTTCTAGTGCTTGCCCACATTCCTTGGCTCACGGGCTCCTTTCTTTACCTTTAAAGCCAGAAATGTCAGATCTGTCTTCAGGCTTCCATCTCTCTGCTTCTCACCTCCACCTCCCTTTTCTGTTTTTAAGGATCCTTATATTTATATTTGGCCCAGCCAGATAATCCAGGATAATCTCCCTGTTAAAGGTGAGTTGATTAGCAGCCTAAATTACATCTGCATCCTTAAATCCTTTCTGTCATGTAACAGCATATTCACAGCTTCTGAGCATTAGGACCTGAGTGCCTCTAGGAGCCTCATTCTGGCCAGCACAGACCGCTACTGATAAAAGCAGTGGCTAAATTGTGCAAATACAGACAATGTCAGCTGTGTGATTTCAATAGTCACATTGATTGTGTGTTGTGTGAATTATTGTTGAGAAAAACAGTTTGGTCTAGTTATGGCCTAAAGACTTCACAAAATTAAATTCCTGCTTTCTGCTTTTCAAGACTGAATCATGACTCCACTTTCCAGTGATGCCTCTGTATCTATTGCCCATCAATAATAGGCCTATTATAAACATATATACCCACCTAAAGTACCTATCCCTTCTTAGTGCAAATCAATATTAATTTTATTTGGGGGCTTTCAGCAGATCAAAAAGAAAGGCAGTATATAGCTTTCTCCTCTCTCTGTCTCTCTCTTTGACCTTAGTTTAAGGAAGCTCCAGGGAAAAATAAATGTATTTGATTTATATATTTATGACACATGACACATGGTAAAGGATAAAGTCAGTTCTTTTTCTTAGCAGAATCAAAAAAAATTTAGTTTCTCTTCAGGGTATACATGACCACTCTTTTAATATACCAATAATGCTCACTAGCACTGATATGATTCCAAAAATAACTGATAATATGAAATGGATTTGTTACAAATTTTTAAAAATAATTTGCTTAAAGAACGTTATGGAGATATTCAGTTATAGCTAGGAAATGTCTTCAAGAAATTTTCATCTTTAGGCAAAGGATGAATTCTTATTCAAACCACAATTCTTATTCTATATCCAGTATAAATAATACCTTCAATCTCAGTGTCCATAACTTTTTGGCAGATGACTGGGCCTAATAGCAAAATGTCTTTCAGATAGCGTCACCAGATTACCATTGAAAACCCCTAATGTGGAAATTAATCAAACTCTAAACGCTGAAACTTGGAATTCCTTATAGTCTGAAGAACTCTGTAGTTTAAGACAACCGCTGCCATTTGGGGAAATAATTACTCAGAAATCGAAAGAAGTCCTTCAGATTTTCTCATTAGTTAGCCATTAAAAGCTGATAACAGTGGGTGAAATAGGCTTGGATATTTTTCATTCTCCTCCTGGATTAATGTGATAGTGAAACAAACAAGTGCAGTTGCATATTTGCTTCCCCAACTGGGGCTTAAGCAATTGCTCTAGGACTTTCACAGGATGCTTTGGGAATAAAAAGCTTAAAGTCCTTAGGTCCTTTCTTTTTTTTTTTTTTTTTTTTTTTTTAATTTCAAGCTCCTTTATTCCATGAATATTTACAGAACATCAACTATAGGCAAAACATTGACATAATCATTGAAGATAACATTGGGAAAAATATATCAATTTTATAAGGAAACAAAAGCATTATCTACAAATCAATTATGAGATAAGTGTCCTCATTACCACCACTCCTAGTAAAGTTGAAGATCCTAGCTAATACAATTATGATAACTTAAAAATCCCAATGGTTTGTAAAAAAAAAATACAAATTTCATTACTTCCAAGTTACCAAGTTACTTGCAAGTTACCAAAAACAATAGAAAAATTCA
>CAUYTI010013302.1:0-28197 GCA_963575145.1 Galago senegalensis
TAAGTGTTCTCCAGATGTCTTTCCAAAAGGAACATATTAGTTTACATTCCCACCAGCAGTGTAGGAGTGTTCCCTTTTCTCCATATCCACGCCAGCATCTCTGGTTTTGGGATTTTGTGATATGGGCTAATCTCACTGGAGTTAAATGGTACCTCAGACTAGTTTTGGTTTGCATTTCTCTGATGATTAAGGATGGTGAGCATTTTTTCATGTATCTGTAGGCCGTACGCAGGTCTTCTTTGGAGAAATTTCTATTCAAGTCCCTTGCCCATCCGGAGATGGGATCACTCGTTTTCTTCTTGCTAATACGTTTAAGTTCTCTATGGATTCTGATTATTAAACCTTTGTCGGAGACATAACCTGCAAAAATCTTCTCCCATTCTGATGGCTGTCTGCTTGCCTTACTTACTGTGTTCTTGGCTGTGCAGAAGCTCTTTAGTTTGATCAGGTCCCAATAGTGTATTTTTGATGACGCTTCAATTGCTCGGGGTGTCCTCTTCATAAAATGTTCGCCCAGGCTGATTTCTTCAAGTGTTTCCCTACACTTTCTTCTAGTATTTTTATGGTTTCATGTCTTAAGTTTAAATCTTTAATCCAGTGAGAGTCTAACTTAGTTAATGGTGAAAGGTGTGGGTCGAGTTTCAGTCTTCTACTGGACCCCCATCTTTTACCATTAACAAAAATTGATTCTCAGTGGATAAAATATTTAAACTTAAGACATGAAACTATAAAAATACTAGAAGAGAGTACAGGGAAAACACTTGAAAAAATCAGCTTGGGGCTTGGCGCTCATAGCCCAATGGTTACAGTGCCAGCCACATACACCGATGCTGGCAGGTTCAAGCCTGACCAGGACCAGCTAAACAACAATGATAACTGCACCAAAAAATAACCAGGCGCTGTAGTGGGCACCTGTAGTCCCAGCTACTTGGGAGGCTGAGGCCAGAGAATTGCTTAAGCCCAAGAGTTGGAGGTTGCAGTGAGCTGTGATGCCATAGCACTCTACTGATGGTGACATAGTGAGATTCTGTCTCAAAAAAAATAAATAAAAATAAATCAGCCTAGGAGAATATTTTATAAGGAGGACTCCCCCTAGGCAATTGAAGCAATGTCAAAAATACATTACTGGGATCTGATCAAACTAAAAAGCTTTTGCACAGCCAAGAGCACAGTAAATAAAGCAAACAGACAACCTTCAGAATGGGAGATTTTTGCAGGTTATGCTTCTGACAAAGGTCTGATAAGTAGAATCCACAGAGAACTCAAACTAATCAATAAGAAAAGAACAAATAGCCCTATTACTATGTGGACAAGAGACTTGAACAGAAACCTCTCTGAAGAAGACAGGCACATGACCTACAAATGCATGAAAAAATGCTCACCATCTTTAATCATCAGAGAAATGCAAATCAGAACCACTTTGAAATATCATCTAACTCCAGTAAGATTAGCCAACATCATAAACTCCCCAAACTACAGATGTTGGTGTCAATGTGGAGAGAAGGGAACACTTCTACACTGCTGGTGGGAATGCAAGCTAATAAGACCTTTTTGGAAAGAAGTTTGGAGAATACTCAAGGAACTAAAAGTAGACCTACCATTCAATCCTCTAATTCTCTACTAGGTATATATCCAGACGATCAGAAATCATTTCACAACAAAGACATTTGCACCAGAATGTTTACTACAGCCCAATGCATAATTGCCAAGAGATGGCAATGGTGGGAGGTGGGAAGGTATTTGGGGAGACCTCACCTAACGTGCATGATTCAATGGTACACTTCAAATCTATGAAGAAAAGAGTATAAGTGTCTTACCACAACAAATAAGTAAGCGAGGTGATGGATGTGTGAATCAGTTCAATGTAAGCATTTCACATTGTATATCAAATCAGTACAGTGAACCCCACAAATGTATCAATGTATACAGTTAGATGATTTAATAAAATCAAAAACAAAACAAAACAAAAAGATAACTTTTTTTTTGAGACAGAGCCTCAAGCTGTCGCCCTGGGTAGAGTGCCGTGGCATCACAGCTCATAGCAAACTCCCACTCGTGGGCTCAAGCTATTCTCCTGCCTCAGCCTCCCAAGTAGCTGGGACTACAGGTGCCCCCCACAACACCTGGCTATTTTTTGGTTGCAGCCGTCATTGTTGTTATGTGGGCCTGGGCTGGATTTGAACATGCCAGCTCAGGTGTATGTGGCTGGCGCCTTAGCCTCTTGAGCCACAGGTGCCGAGCCAAAAAGATAACTTTTCATTTAGATAATGTGATTCACAGAACATCATAGGATAGCTGTGAAGATCACTCAACAGATATTTAGTATGTATCTGCTTGTACACCATTTTTTAAAAAACTATGTTATGCCCATATTATTATGGGACATGGCTGGGAGAGAATATATTCTGTTTGGTCCAACATTTGGTTAGCATATGCTATATGAAGTGTATTAGTGAAGTTGATTAGAGTTTGCTTAATTCTAAAGTCATGCTTGATTTTTTTATTTTTAGTTTTGTAAACTAATGTTTTAATATGCCCTTTAAAAAGCCAGTGTTAAAGCCAAGTTAACCATTTGGATTTTGTTTGTCTGTTGTATTGGTTAGACAATAAATTACACAATATTGAACATGCTTTAATTTTGGATAATTCAGAAGGCACATTTTGGGCTTAGCCTCAGGGCAGATCAAATGAGGCTGCAGATGCATTGGAATATTGATCCATTATTCATATGTAAGGGGATTTATGGTAAACACAGTATTGGATAGGAAGTACAAGTACCTATCTGGTAACAGGATTGCAATAAATAGAATGCTGAAGTTTGCTAAACTTTAACTTTATTTGGGGGTTGAAAGCATAAGATCCAATACAACTTGAACAGTCCCACAAATGTACTGAGCACCTGCTATATGTAAAGCACTTGATCCTATTGACGAAGCTCACAGTAGGCCCATTAGGGGCCAGATGAGTACCGTTTATAAGTATCCAAGGAAGCAGGGTGCAAAGAAGTGGCATTTGAGGGTGGGAGGAGGAAGCCTACAAAATTCACAAATCTGTTCAGCTTATTCACAAATTCATATTGTGAATTTGATAGCCTGAAGGAAGGAAAACTTCAGAAGGAAGGGAGCAATTATAAATTAATTTGTTGGCAAGGATGTAATCTTATTCTGGTCCTCATGAAACAAACATTGCTATGCAATGTGGTACATTTATATTCATTGACTAATGTGCTCCATTTGTTTTTTAAGTTCACAGCCATTTTGGAAAATCACATAGTGATTGAGTGTTCTGGAGCCTTGTTCATTGAATATCTTGTGTAGCCTGTGGCATTTTGACGAGTTTGGGAGACCAAGGTGAGGGAAGAGAGGTGGAAGCTTTCTGTGGGTTTGCTGTTTCCTACCCACATAACAGGTCCAGAATGGTCCTGATTCTAGCTCTGCCTGTGACCTTGTGAAGGTCATCTATGAACTATAAACTGGTAATAATAAAACAGTCTACCTATAGCTGTTGCTTAAGTGAGAGGTGAATGTAGAACAAAGAATTAAAAAGCAGTCCCCTGAGTTGATAGGTTGTTTTTCTTTGGGATGTTTTACGCAAGTTTTAATTGTTCTTCCTTGGCTTTGCCAATATCCTTGCCAACAAGGAAAAGGGAAAGGGCGGAGATTTCCTCATTCCATTTAGCATTTAGTGTATCACATCTACTAGTGCATTAGAGCTGCTTCACTCTCCCCAGCCCACCTCTTGGGGTAACTAACCAAAAGTTACCTTGTGCCCAGTGTCTTTCTCTTGCATAATTATTGTAGCAAAAGATAGAATTTTCACATCCAATCTGTACTTTCAAAACAACAACAGCCACCACCACCACCACCCTCAGGGCCACTCAGCTGATCAAGGTTGGATTATTCCACTAACAATTTCAGTTTAAATATTTTGCTAGTTCAACCCTAAACATATACTGACGTTTGCTGATACCTTTAAATTTCTTTTCTCTCTTTTTTTAACCTTCCCCACCTCAAAGTTAGTATTCTAGTATAATACCATTTTTTCACAAAGTGTTTTTGCTTGGTATAGTGAGTTTAAATTATTTAAAAATGTATTATGTCAAAAAATAATTGCACCAGACCAATCTGGTTAAATTTTCATGGAATAAAGTTGAGAATTGTTTTTCAGTTGTCATGGACCCCAAGGTTGAAGGTCACATAACCTGAGCATGCCCTGATGGACGAAGTATATGACCATGGGTGGAACCTAAGTGCTTGCACTGAGGATTGAGGACTGAGTTAGGATGGGGACACTGCCTGGAAGAAGGCAGGATCCAATCAAATTAAGCCCTGGCAGCACCCCATGGCAAGATCCAGTCAGATCCTGCAACATGTCATTGCAATGTCCTCATTCCTCTCTGACAATAAAGCCAGCCCAAACCCCTTGTTTGGGGACACACTGCTTTGGGTACTGTTCTTGGTGTGTTCTTTACTTGTGCCAAGTCATAACCCCCCCTTTCCTATAACTGACTTGGTTTATTGTTGATTAGCCCAATACCTGCCAAGTGAATGAATCCCATCCTTTGAGAGAGAACAAAAAGTAAAAGTACTTGAATGTTTTTCCCTGGAAAAATTTATTTGTAGAAGGAGGGTGTATGTTATATATGAATACATTTCTATGCAGGCAGTAGGGTCCCAGGGTTGGCAAACATTTGAGGTTGAACTAGCAGAGTGAAAGTGATTTATCTGAGGTTGGCTCACTCTCCCTGTGACCTTCTCCTCCCATGATCTGGTCATGTCATCTCTCTGTTTATGTGTGTGTCTACTACAAAACTTAAAAATTTTCATGTGCCATTAATTACAGCCAATGATTCATTTAATTCAATAAGGTCCTGAAGAAAACAAGTCAGACACAGAGATGTGAAGTTCTTCCTGCTGACAAAGAAATGAAGGCACTTTCTATGACTTGATAGACACCGGGTTGAATGTAGTTTCCCATGACATCCAATTAGCATGTTTGAGATTAATGGCTACATTCCACAGGAGATAACTTTAAAGTTTTGCAGTCTTGATGTCTTAAGGGGACATATTATAAAGAATCTAGCAAGGACAAATTTCTTTTGGTTACAAAATACTAAGTAGGATAGTTATAAGATATGGAACCAGTATTAATCTACCCAAGGGCCTATGTCTGATAAGGTGGTTTGGATTCCTATCCTTATGAATGTTCTCAGCTTTTATCTTTATCTTAGAAGTTCTTCTGATGGTTGTTAGACTCTTGTCTCCATTCCACCCATGTAAAAACTACCATTGATTTTAGCAACTGTAAAATAGTCCAATGATGAAAGCAGGTTTCTGAAATTCAGAAAGTTTTTGTCCTAGTTATTTCTTTACATTGTTTTTGTAACCTTGAACATGTCATCTAATTCCTCATTCTTATTTGAGAAACCAGAAGCTGTGCTTCACAGGGTTTTTTTGAAGACTTAATAATTGTAAATTACATTGAAAAATGAAGTGTTAGATATATGAGGAAGCATAAATGGATGGATGCTTATTTTAGAACTCAATCACATATGGTCATTGTCTTAGACCATTAAAGCTGATATAACTAAAACACCATAAACTGGGTACCTTATTAACAGAAATTTATTTCTCATAGTCTGAATGGCTAGAAAGCCCAAGGTCAATTCACCAGCACTTTCAGTGTCTTGCTGGCTTTGTGCTTCATAGATGGCACCTTCTGTTGTCTGTTGTGTCTTCATATGGTGGAAGGAGCAAGGGGTCTCTAGTAGACCTCTTTTACAAGGGCACTAATCTCATCCATGACAACCCTGACCTCATGACCCAATCACTTCCCAAACACCCCTCCTTCTAATACCATTGCTTTTGAGGTTAATGTTTCAACACATAGGTGTCAGAAGGGTACAAACATTAGACCATAACGGTCATTATTTTACAACCTGATTTTGTAATTTTCTCTGGGTAAGTTCTTTCCTTCATTGTGAACAAAGTTTTATGCCAGGTTTCTAAAATCCTTATTTTTCCAAATTAAAGAATCAAAATTATGTGTAGTTGCTTTAAAGGCCAAAAAAATGTATCGATTTTGTGTATTGAATCTTATATGATTTAATAAGAGATATTCATTCTTCTTAAATGTGTAGGTCCTTAAATGGCCAATTACTCACCACAGAAGAATTTATCTACTAATCCATCCTTTTGCCAAAATCCTCCACAGTTTTTCAGTATTCTAGGGTCAAACATGGTGAGCTGCTTCCAGCTAAGTTTGATTTTTCATCCTAAAATACTCTGGAGCTGAGCTTGATGTCTACGTTCTCTCTGGTTTAATTCTAGTCTCTATGGTATTTGGCCCCTGTCGGTACCCCATTTTCCCTCCCTTAATGGTTCCCTGCCTTCCTTGGCTATCTGCGGCCTTCCCATTTGCCCTGATCTCCTCTTTGCCCCAAGATGATCCCTCCTGTTTTGAGTCCCTACTCTTGTTTTCCTTCATCTATCCTCCTCTCATCTCTGTTTGGTTTCCAGGATAGACCAGGAGATCCAATACGGGTGCAATTCTGTTTTCTACTTCTATGTGTCTCCCCTATTTCTGGACCTACACATAGTTGGCGGGTGTTGTAGGCGAATCACTTGAATCCATCCTGTAGTATCGGGAATACTGTTTAATATTTACCTAACGGGAATCTTTCAGTCAAGTTGTTTATAATTGCAAAGGATAAGCAAAAGATAAGACTGATTGGTTTTTTAAATGGCTATCTCCCTGAAATTAATGTATAAATTTAAATTTTGAAATACTTGCTATAAAAGAGGCCACAAAATTGCTTGTGTTAATTAGTAGCATGAATTTCCTCCTTAGCAGTGTCTTTAAGCAGGTAAGAAACAAACAATTGCCCACACAATGAAACTTTTAGTATAATTAGAATGTAGACGTATAGCCTTGAAAAGAACTAGTACTATTTTGGCAGAGAGTTGTAAGCTTAAACCTGAACATCCCGTAAGCCATTTGCTTATTTATGAAAGTAATTCTTCATGAATATACCATTTCTTAAATATGCGATTTCATGCACTTAGTTGTTTTGCAGGGGGCTGAGATATTAGGAGTCAGAGGAACAGCACTCTGAAGAAAAGGATTAGCAAACACAGACAGAAGAGCTTCAAGGATGGAGAGGAGACCAGTGCGATGGTCCACAGAGAAGGAGGACAGGAATGAAAAGAATAGAAACTGAGGAAGGGCCAGAGGCCAGATTAAGCAAGATCTAGTATGCCACAAAAGGAGTTTAGGTTTTATTTAAAGGACAATGAGAAGGCTTTGAGAAATCTGAGGCAGAGCAATGATAGTATCTTATTGTATTTTCAAAAAGATCTCTCAGCCCACAGTGGGAAGAAGGAGTTATAGGAATTAGGAGATGAAGAAAAGAAAGGAAGGGCAGTGGGGTGGGGGGGAATGAAGAAAGGTTGATTGCTAGAAGAGATAAGACTTTGCTAGCATTTGAAAAAAATTATAGTCATAAGTTGCCATAATATATTGCATAGTTTAAAATAGCTAGAAGAGAAAAATTTGAATGTGTCTAGCTGAAGAAAAATATTTAAAGTGATGGATGTCTTGATTACATTGATTTGATCTTTACAAATTATATGAATATATTAAATTATTATAGGCACTCCCCGAAGTATATACATCTAGTATGTGTCAACATAAAAATTAAAATTAAAAGCAGAAGGAAAAAGGACCAGTTAAGAAGATGGGGTCACAGTGACTTGGGACAGGGTATCAGCAGTGGGCATGGAGAGAACTGTATGGTTTTAAGATAATTTGGAAACTTATAGAAGTCAGTGATGGGTGAGCTTGGGGTGAAGTATGTGATGAATTAAGGATGAAGCCCATGACTTTTGATTGATATATACCAACCCTCAAGGCTATGTTTGCTTTTACTAAAACTAAGTCTTTCAAATCCTAGAAAGAAAGACTAACACAAGAAACATAAGAAAAAATGCACTCATAGCCTTAAAAAAATGTTGCAAATCTTGCTTAACATTCTGAACACTTGGTCTTACAGTAGCTTTTGGACAAAAGCAATAAAATTATAACGTGTACATTGGGTGCATAGCTGACCAGATTGTGGGATCATTTAGGAAAATATACTGAAAAATGTTCGTCTGTCTCTTGAACCACTTTCTATTGTAGTAGAAGTTCTACCAGCCCAACTAATTTTTTATGCACAGAAAGTAGTACAATTCCCTGGGAAATATAAATTTTTTTTTGACCAGTGCCCTGTAACTGCTTTAAGTATAATTACACATTTTTCATTTAAGATCAATATCACAAAATCGTTTTTATGACCTAAGGCTGCCGCCTTAATAATTGGGTGCAGCTAATTTATTAGGGTGTGCATGCGTTGGTCTTGGCGTCATTCTTACATAGGTTTAATTTAGAAACCTGCTCCATGTGGATGGGAAGGACTCTCTGGCTTCATCAACCCAGTGAGCCCTCTTTTGTTCCTCTGCGTATACAGTTCTAGAGAAATCCCACAATAACCTGTTCTTAAAACAGCTCGGTAGGCAAATGAGGATATTTCCCATTTAGTTCTAGGGAAGATGCCCCTCAGAACATAATTAAATCTGATCTCTCTCACTTGAAGCAGCATGAATAATTCATGGAGTTTAGCATAATGAGGTTTGGCTTTGAGAAATTTTTAGTTGATGTGCAAAGGTTATTATTATTATTATTTTGTGTGTGTGTCATTAAAGGAAAAGATCCTACAGAGTTGTCTTCTATACCAAGATTTAGGTGCATGGAGGCTTCAGGAAGGGAATGTGGGGTTGGGGGCTGTCACTTTATGTAGACGAAAATGTACTTGTATACACACTTAATTCAAGATGCTTATTTGAACTTGCATCTTCTCAGTGTCTTGTCTCCATTAAATAAATGGTTGACAGGACTTTGGGGGGAATGCAGGCACAGGCAGGGAATGGCAGGATATTAAGAAGAAACAGGCAGTTCTTAGTGACTGGCTGTCAGTGAAGGAAAGAAAGAAGGCGGGATGAAGGTTATAGTTTATCCCCTTCCACCCTCTATTCTGTTTTTGCATGTGGTCCTACTTTTTTCTCCTTAGTCTTCTGATAAAATCCAATTGACCCCCAAGATGTTAGAGCCTTATATTTTACTCTTAGGAGGACTTACATATATTTTTAAACATCCAAACTAGTTGGCAGGCATGAATACCAATTCATTGATTGTGAATTATGGGTTATCAGGAGCAGCATAGGCCAGGAGCAGAGATATGTCCACATACTTATGTAGAGGCCCTCCCACAACCCCTCCCACCCACCACATGGGTGGACATCTCTGCGAATGGGTTGTTTGCATGTTACCTGATGTTATCTGATGGGTGAAAATCACTACTCGGTCCTGCCACATGGAAATTTACTTAGATGATCAGCACATTTAGGGAACATTGTTGGTCTTTTTTCCTTGTGGATTCCAATGATGTGCCCCGATTTCTAAACTTCTGAAATGAGGAGCCACTTAGAGTAACAGGTGCATGGTCTTTGCTCCATTTCCCCTGAGATGTAAATGGCAGGAGATCATTTGTGGCAGGAACTTAGAGCTATTTTAAAACTGATTATAATTCCTGAGGCATGATGGAGCCTGCCTCAGGGAGCTTCCAGTCCAGAGAGCCTTCCTCATATGTGACCAGCCCACATACTCGAATGATGACCTGGATGTCCCTAGATGCAACATGTAGGGTTTTGCCTCAAAGCACCCAGGGCAGGTATGAAAGCTGGGGAAACAATACAAGTGTTGACAAGTTAGGCAAGAGCTGCAAGTCAGAGGGCTGCGAACATTCTGAGGGTGTTAATTCATTGTCTGGGCACGACCATGGTATACACACAATGGTGAATACTCTTCTCGTCCACTCATATTGGTACAGGGTCTAGCACGTAATAAGTGCTTTACTATGTTTGCTGAATATAAATAAGTAAACACCCTACTGGTTCCTTGAAGATCTTCCATACCTCTCAGCTGCCTCACTGGATGAGAGATGGAAACAGAGATGAGAAAGAGCAGAAGAGAGAAGGGTAGGGGGAGAGAGAGAGACGAAGGTAGATCAAGACTGTGATCCCTTAGACCATATCCTCAAGAGAATGTGCCTGGGAACAGCACGTGCCCTATCAGTCACAGCAGGGAAAGGTGAACACTTGTGTGATCCAGCAGCTGCTAGAGGGCAGCACTGGGCTCGCTCCCTTGGCCAATCCTCTGGGGCTTTGACCCCATCACTGCCTGAGCTCCACCTCTGGTCAGATAACCCTCTCCTATAAACCTTCTTCCAGGCCATGGAAAAATTGTCTTTCATGAAACTGGTCTCTGGTGCCAAAAGGGTTGGGAACCACTGTCCGAACACAGTTCCGCTTCCCCTCCCACTTTGTGGCCAGACTGTATTGAGGCTGTCCAGGACCATGTATTGAGCACTGTGCACACACACCCAGGGCAGAGGCCACACCTGATGGCTGTCAAGTTGCCCTGCATGTGTGCAGGAAGGACAGACCAGAGGAGGCCGGTGGCTTAGGCTTAAGTCTTACCAATAAAGAGGCTCATTTCCTCAGGAATGTGGACTCTCTTCATGGGTAACTCGGAAGGAGATGGTCATTGCAAAATTTTAAAACAGGAGAACTGAAATTCTCCATTGTATGTTTTAGAAATATAACATGTCTGAAATGGGTGTGGAATTGGAGCAGAGGGAAATTGAAAGCAGAGAATCCAGTACTAAGTCACCACTATGCCAAAGTGTGAATTTTTTCAGGATTTTCCTATCCATTGTTGTGTTTGTAGGGGTGCAATTGAACGTTGAAAACAGCAGAATTTTTCTGTATTTGCATTATACTTCAGTAAGATACGAGGTTAATTGTGCCTGTTAATGAATCAGCAAATTTAAATTCTGGGCTTCTGTGATCTGGCAGAATTTCATCTCCTTATATTTTTTTCTTTGCCAAAAAATATCTTGCTTTCCTTCTTGCAGATGTTGAGTTGGAATCACATAAAAATAGGGTGAAACATTATTTACTGTGAAGCACTAACGAGATGGGCCTCTGGTGCTTTGAAGGAGTTGGTTTATTCATCCAATCAACTCAATTACGTTCAGGGAGGAAGTTAAGAGCTGGAGGAACTGGGCTCACCTTCACAGACGGCAATAAACATACAGGTTCTCGAGCTCTGGTCAGATGCAGTGCAAGAACTGTTATTTGTTTGGCTTGTGAAAAAGAGATTACTTTTTCCTATCGAGCACCTGCCTTATATTATCATAATTCCTGGGAGTGCCTGGGTGCACCTTGAGTTTAATCAGGGGGAAGTGCATACAATAGCTTTTAAAGCAGGCGTTAGGATGAAAGATTCCAGGAACTGTGTTCTTAGCTGAAGGAGGGGAAGGAAGCCATCGCCTCTGTTGTGTTTGTTTTGACTGGGTAGGTCTCTGGTTTTGTGGTAGCAGAGTTAGAGCTTTTGGATTAGTCCTGACAGAGAGGGAAGGAAGCCACTTAGTTTGGACACAAACATGCTGGTTAGGAAATGGAACTTTATTATTATTGACTGAGGCATCAACTACTAGCCATGGCTTATTGCTAAGTTGGAGATACTACCTATAAAAGAAATCTCATGTAGGGTCTTTAAGCCAAAGATGGCCAACCTTTTTCTGTAAAGGGCCAGATAGTAGATATTTTAGGATTTGTGGGCCGCATTGTCCCTGTCTTGAGTCTCTAACCTCAGCCATTGTAGTGAGGAAGGTGGCCACAGATGATATGTAAATGGACAAGTGTGGCTGTGTGTCAGTAAAACTTTCTTTACTAAATAGGTGTTGGCAATCTTTGGCCTATGAGCTTCAGTTTGCTGACTGCTGGTCTAGGCAATAACTAGCATTAGAGGAATAGATGGAGATGATCGCCCTATTGGGTAATTATGCTTTGCCCCTCACCCCTAGCTTTTCATCAGGTTTGCCTGTGGGCACTTTCTCACAATACAACACAAAATTATAGCACCTTACAAACCCTACAGTTTGTTTTATTTAAGAACTCAAGGCCATGCCACGGTGAATAAAAGAAGTGCCAAAGTCATTTAGTATTTGCCAGGAAGTTTCATATTTGTTGAGGGGCTAGATGAATGGATCCTGGGGCAATGGGTCACATAAAAGGTGACATCCTCATAAGCATGAAAGCCTTTATTTCTTATTCTCCCAAAGAATCCTGGGTTTTTTTTGCATGACTGAGAACACTTGAGTTTCTCTGTTCATATCCCATTGACTTCTCAGCTGCAGTTTTATCATTGCCCAGAGGTTGTGACAGTACTCTCCAAACTTTCTATTTTCTTTTTGATTGTTTCAGAGCTCTTTTGTGCACCTGCCCACATTTTCCCAGTGTCACCTACCTCTTGCTCCAGCTCTGCAGGGCTGTGAGTGAATTCCACCAGGTAACACCTTGGCCCTTACCCTCCTATCAGCCTTCCTACCCCTCACCTGGGCTTTCTGGTTGACCTGTAGTGGGCAATCAGGCCCATTCCACTACAACCCACATGCAGTGGGCTCCTAACAAAGGAGAGTGGGAGCCAGGGGAGAAATTCTTCACTTTTCTCCCCTATGTGGCATGTTGCTCATGTGACTTGTTGGAGCACAGCCTGGCAAATCAAGCAGGCATCACATTTGGAGGCAGCCATTCTAATGACCCATCAATATAGCATATGGGCCCTTGTCCTCCTGTGCTTCACTGCACTTGTCCCCTCTCCTGCTCTCTGGGATTGCACTATCTAGTGGAATGCTGGCACACAGATACTCTAACCTGGATTCTTCTTTCTGGGAACCAGGCTAAGTGTCCACTCTGGGAAGGAGTGGCTTACATGCCAAAGGAATTGCAGGGCCTAAGGGCACATGTGCAGGAGGGGAGCTTGTGGGTGTCTGACCAGGGTGGGGTGTGGAGAAGACAAGGCGGAGGGAAGCAGTCCCTGGACTGGATAACTCAGCAGTCTGATGGCACCCATCACTCACAGTAGATGGGAAGGCTTCCTTCTTCATGGCTTGCCAGGGCACTGTTGCTAGAGTGCGAAGGCTTAGGGGTGTGGGTGGAGCTGTGTGGGGCATAACAGTTAAAAGCACCGTGGAGTGCTTAGAGCACAGTAAGCCTTAAAAAACAAAGAAAATAATAGCAGGACCACCAACTTCCAATTCACGACATGCTTCAAAAACAGAAGACCTTTATGACAGACCTGGCAGGGGCTGTCCTCTCCTGCAGCTTCAGGGAAGGCTGTGTGGAGCTGCGAGGCTCTAGCTGTAAGGGTAGCAGCTGCAAAAGAGGCCGAATGAACAGTCCTAGAAGGTATGCTGTATAAAAATCAAGGCCTCATGAGAAACAAATGGGGCCCTGAGACTTGGGATGGGGGCATTGGTGAATGTCCCCAAGAACATTAAGTTCCCAGCTTTCTCTGAAGTCTCATGGGTGGCAGAAGCAGCCCCCTTCCTCTTGGCTGTTGACTGTATGATGGCCTGCCCTGGGGAAGATCCTGTCAAGGTGATGTTGGTTCTTTGGATCTGACCCTTTCATGTCTTATTACTTCCAGGCTGATGTATAAAGTAAGGTCCCAGCCCAGCCTAAGGCAGATGCAATAACTTCCATGCCCAAGGCTTTGCAGGTCCTGGGGGAGCCCTCGTAGCTGGGGGTCTTCACGTGTCTGTCTTGGGAGCGATGTGCAGAATGGGAGCCTGGAGAGGGAGGATCTATGAGCATGGGGCACTCAGCTGTAACTCTGGAGTGAACATTTTGGCAGTAACTTCTGGAATCAGCAGGGAAAGCCCTCTGAACTGCCTCAGCTTCCCTTTAGAACAGTGGTTCTCAATCTTCCTAAAGCTGTGGCCTTTTAATACAGTTCCTGCTGCTTTAGAGCCTTCTCCTCCCCACATTACTGCCCATGTCGCTGATTCCTGGAGGGCCCATTTTGCTTTCTGAGGGTCTCTGTTATACAGGGGTTTGCCCCAGATGCAGAGTGGCTGCTGGCTGATATCTGTTCTGCCTTGTTTTTCGGAGTCCATAGGAGGGAAGCATGGTGTGCTGTGGCCTACATTCTCTAACACATCCTCCTCTTGGCCCCATCGAAGATGCCCTCCTACTCTGTGAACATCCTTGGCCAGCAGCCTTGACGGTGCTGAGAGTGTAACTCACAGAAAGCACAATGCCATGCTGTCACAGAGGCTCCAGGTTCCAGCTGGATTGGTAACATCTCAGAAGGTAGCAGGATTTCTGTTCCAAATTGGATCTCAGACTTAGAACTGGGTCCTAGAAATCCCTTCTGACCAATCACATAGATGATGGGGATGGGGAATGAGGAATGTCACCGCAAAGTGGCTCACCCTCTCCCTGCTCTGGCCTCATGCCTTAAGGCAAGGTGGGCTACCGCAGCTAACCCAGTGCTACTGAATATTGTGAATAATTATCACTTTCTTTCTCATCACAGTCCTTCCAGCTCATTTACCCAGCAGGAGAGACTCGATTCAACAGAGTCTTTTTTTTTTTTTAAACTAGCTTCTAGGATTTTTCTATTACTTTTCTTGATCGTATTAGTTTCATGCTTCAGCTGTTCATGCTTCTATAGCTGTATCTGCATGTTTTGTCTCCAATCCCAGGCTGATCTCACACAATATCATCATCACTAGAGCATTAGAAGGAAAAAAGAAAAGCTCCAAGTAGATTGAGTGGCAGAAAAAGAATGAGACAACATGTGGGCTTTCAAAAGCCCCTCCCCCAACCTCTTGACTCACAAAACAATTTAAAGACCGCGTTTATTCACATGTTTTTTTATTTGCGTGTGTTCCCTGGCCTCTTTCTTCATTTCGAGGGAAAGATAAGAGAGGGTTTTCCCAGCTACTTTTCTTCCTGATGAGTTTCCAGGAGCAGCCCTGAGTTTCTTAGGACTTGTTGAAAAGATGCAGACATCGTTGCTTTGATGAAGACAAAAGAAGTTGTACTTAACCTCTCTTGGCAAGTCTTCAATTGCTCTCAGGTTCAATCCTGAGAGGTAATCAGAAAATTCCACCAGAGGAGAAAAATGCATTCAGCTGAGAACTATGACCATGTAATTGTTTTCATCTTTATTTGACAGTAATCCCTGAGAAAAAGAGGATTACGTAAGAGAAGGAGAAGAAGTCTGGATCCATAAACAAGTCCATAAAAGGCAGCGATCAGATCTCTAGCTGCATTACACTGGGTAAATGATTTACTTCTCTGAGCATCCTTCTGTCAGTTAGAAAACTGTAGGGCAGGTGTGAGGCTAGAGTTTGTTAAACAGTTTACACGGAGTGCACAATAGGTGTACAGTAGATGGTCATTCTTATTAGGTAACAAAGCAATTTGTGTATATGTTGATGTTTCATCTCTGTCTGCTAACTTATAATCTTGGATTGCATTGCCTAGGTTATCAAAGTAGACTTGAAAAGGCCAATAATAATCCCTGTCAGAGAAAGAATAAGCATGAGAACCATCTGTTCATCATCAAACAATTCTTTTGACATTTGTCCCTCAAGTAGCCCCATCGGTTAAGTGAGCAAATAATTAGATTAGGAGATACATCATCTAAATGTGATCAATTTGTTTGTCCAACATGGTTGTCATATAATCCACAACAACTAGCATTCATCGGTCATTTAGTAGATGCCAAGTGCTTGATTTCATGTGATTCTCACAAGGATTCTGGGAGGAGACATTGCCGTTGCACAAGTGCTCCCAGGGATGACACCAGGCCTGAGAGAGGATAACTGACTTATCTAAAGTCACATAGCAGGTGGTCAAGGAGTTGAGCCTCTGCCCAGATCTGATGGACTCAAAGCTCTTGCTCCCTGGGTGCTGCTGCCTCCATCCTCTGTGTGTTACCAGTGTGACCTTAACACAGGAAAACCTGGTGTTTCCTTCTCAGAGTTGCCTTCCAAGGCATAAAAACCAAAGTGGGCCACTAGACACACTGATCAGAATATCCTCCTATTTTTTGAAACAAGTGGAAAACGTTAGGAAGAGCTCTACAAAACCACCAAAACATACAAAGCCATTCAATTGTCCAATCTTTCTCATACTGTTGTCAACACAAACCTCTGAGAGGGGCAGCAGGGGGCGTGAGGGTCCCATGCCTGAGAACCCTGGGCTGATTGGGGATGACTGCTCTTATTGCAAAATAACACAGGGTGGTTGTTTTGGTCTGTCTTTGATTAAAATCTCAATATTTTATTCAATATGGATTTTTGTGGGACTAGTTTTGATTTTTTAAATTCCTGTATTTAAATTTTATGGATTTTTTTTTTTTTGAGACCGTGTCTTGCGCTGCTGTCTGGGTTATAGTGAGAGGCATCATCATATCTCACTGCAATCTCAAACTCCTGAGCTCAAGCAATCCTCCCACCTCAGTCTCCTTAATAGCTGGGACTACAGGTGCAAGCCACCATGCCTGGCTAATTTTTTATTTTTTTGTAGAGGGTCTTGCTGTGTTTGTTCAGGCTGGTCTTGAACTTCTCTTCCTCAAGTGATCCTCCTGCCTTGGTTTCCCAAGGTGCTGGGATTACAGGTGTGGGCCGTGGGTTCCAGCTGCATGGGTATTCTATGCCAGCCATGCCATTGTTCTTCCTGTTTCCAAGAGGTACTGTGTTTATTCCTTTATGGATGAATATAACCTTTGCTAACAGCAAAACCTACAAGCATACTTCCTTTACCTTTCAGAACAACTGACACACTATCTTCCAAAATGATTGGTTTGAATTATGTTGCCTCTCTTGGCACTTACCAACCACTTCTAACCTCTGCTTCAAGACTCTACCCTTTCTTCTGTGACAATACAACCATCATAGAATAGCAATAGTAATAAAAATGGAATGTTTGCAATGTGCCAGGCACTGCCCCAGCCTTGTATGAGTTGGAAGATGTCTTGGGTAAAAACCAAAGCTCTGGAGTCAGAGAGTCCAGGGTTCCAGCTTTGGCTCTGCCATGTACTTGATGGGGAACCCTGAGAAGTAGCTTAAGTTCTTTAATTTACTTGTCTGTGAGATGGGGATACTTAGAGTATTTTCCTCAGGGAACTGATGGGAAGATTCAATGAGTTTGTGCATGGAGAGAATTTAGCGCCGAGGTGCAGTGTAATTCCTCCATTAAAGTCAGCTGTAATGTTATAAATCATCTATCTGAAGTCACTCAAGCATGGGGTGATGGAGCAGACGGCTTGGAGCCCGGCTCTGGCTGACTCTGCTCTGCCATAGTCATTGTCCAAAATGAGATATTAGTAGTAGTAGCAGTAGTTGGGGATGGGAGATCCTTCCTTCCTGACATTTCCACTTGGAGGAAGCTTTATTAAATGCTCCTTTGTCTTGGCTGTCCCATTCCCCCAGACACACTCATTCCTCCCTGGAGGAAGAGGAACGATTCATCTGGTTGAGAAGTTTCAGTGAAGGAACAAAGCACGGGTGGCTCATGTTCCTCCGCCTCTCTCTGGGGACTTTCTGCCTACATGGGTTTGCAGTCTGCTCAGCAGGGCCCCTGGGTGGAGGATGCCCCCCAGGTGTCCAGGTCTGCTAGGAGACGTGTGCTCCTTTCGTGTCTCGTGGCCAAGATGTGTCCTTCTATGTGGGCTTTACCAGTAATGAACCTGAGAATGTGATATTTGTCTGCCTGACACTTGTGTCTATCTCTTAATTGCATTCTGAACACCCTTGGAAAAGGGTGATGCTATTTATTAACTTCAGACCTCAATAGTATCCTTCAAACAGACCAGCAAGTTCTATTGATTCCCTGGTCTAGGTCTCTCCTAAATTCAATTCCTCCTTCTGGCTTTTCTGCCACAGGCTTGGTATAGATTCTTATCAGTGTTGCCGTAGCTTCTAACTGTTCTCATGGCTGATGGAGAATGAGAGGTATGGTACAGAGAATGAAAGAGAATGAAATGCCTCTTCTTCAGCTTATCTCTTCTCACCCCTGCACCCCTTCTCAGCCCTAGAAGGCAGATAAGACCTTGACACTCCCTTGCCCATAATTCTTAATGCCTCTGACTCCAGAATCATGCATTTCTTTTTTTAAAAAATATTTCAGATTAATGTGAAGGTACAAGCAATTAGGCAACATTGTTTGCATTTCTTAGGTAAAGTTCAAGTTGTAGTTGAGCCCTTTACCCAGGAGTATACCCTTACATTATACCTGTTAGATGAGAGTTTAGCAATCCCCCTCCCTTCTGTCCTCCTCTCCCTTCCCCGCTCAGTTGAATATAAATGTTTCCAGAATCATACATTCCCTGCCTCCCCCTTTTTTTGTGTTTTGAGCCAGTCTCACTCTGTTGCCCAGGTTAGAGTGCCATGGCCTCAGCCTAGCTTACAGCTACCTCAAACTCTTGGACTCAAGATCCCGTTGCCTTAGCCTCCGGAGTAGCTGGGACTACAGGTGTCTGCCACAATGCCTTGCTATTTTTTCTATTTCTAGGAGAGATGGGGTCTCACTCTTGTTCAGGCTGGTTTCACACTCCTCAGGTCAGATGATCCACCTGCCTCAGCCTCCCACAATGCTAGGATTATAGGTGTGAGCCAGCATGCCCTGCCCAGCATCATACATTTCTTAGTGCAGAATACAAAGCCTTCAAGTTCTGCTCCTTTCTTCTCTTAGTCGCATCTGTCTCAAGCAGCCTATATTGCAGTCAATTTGAGCTAGTTGCTGTGCTCTTGGACAAATCAGGTCCTCCCTTCCCTCTATGGCTTTGCAGAGAGGTTCCTCACTTCAATGCTCTCTCCTATACTCGGCCACCACCAAGTCTTTAACTTTAACTTACGGGCCATCTTCTCCAGAAAGCCTTCTCTTTCCTCTCACTCTATCCCTCTTACGGGCCCCCCCAGAGTGGCTAATGTCTGTCTTGGTCTGTCTGCCCTGTTAGTGAGCATCTTTAATACTGAGCCCTGAGGAGGAATCATGCCTTCTATCATTTTGGTTCAAACTGATGAACAAAGAAACCACAGAGAGGAAATCTGAGGAGTTGAATAAACATATGAAAAGCCCCTCCACCTGAGGGAAATTAGGAAAAATTCAAATAAACACCACAACTGGATGCCATTTCATACTTTCAGGGCTGACAAAAATTACAAAGTCTGGCAAAACTACATGTCAGAATAGATGTTGGCAACAGATCCTGCATGCAGTGCTGATGGAGGTGGCAACTATAACAATCCTTTGGAGTGATCTGATACAGGGTTCCCCCATTCAAGGCTGGATAAGAGATCTCAGTTTCCTAGGCCTGGACAATTTCACGAAGGCAACACCCTGACATTCGCCTTGCCCTTCACCTGGACATTCATCTTACGGAGAGGACTGTATCCAGTGAAAAAGTGTTTTCCACCTACCATGTCCTGGCCAAATGTAACTGTTAAGTCTATATATGCCCCTAGACAAAGGACTCAGGTGGAGATTTTCTGACTTGGGTCTTTCTGTCTGCTACAAGCTCTGGTGCATTTTCTGTATAATAAATCCTATCTTACAACTGATCTGTGGTCCGTGGGTTGACTCTTCAAATTCCCAAGACCAAGGACCTACTGCAGAAAGAAATTCCAGTAACAATTCTACAACATCTAGTAAATTTGAAGATGTGTGTGTGCTATGACCCAGTAATTCTACTTCTGGACAAATTGTTGCAACATGATAAAATGCACAAGTATGTTAATTGCAGCATTACTTGTAGTGACAAATAAAACTGAAGGTATTTAAATATTCTTCAACTGAAGAATGGAGGAATGAATAATAGATCATAGCGTATTCCTGAAGTGGCATGCTATATAGTAGAGGATGTAAATAAAGTAGAGGTAAAATTAGCAACACAAGTTTCACTCACTCATCAGAATGGAGAGTGAAAAAGCAAATTGTGAAAGGATACTTACAGTACACCATTTATTTAAAGTTTAAATGAGCAGGGAAAGCTAAATGCAGGCACAGGTCCAAGATTGTTTGAGCCCACAAGTTTGAGATCAGTCTGGGCAATGTAGTGGATCCAGTCACTAAAAATAAGCAAATGAACAAATAAAAGCAGCCAAAACAATATAAAGCACTGTTTAAGTAAACACACATATGCAGTAAAAATCCAAAGGAATGCTTAAGAACAATGAACACTAAGTTCAGGCTTTTGGTTGCCTCAGGGAGGAAGGGAGTGGAGTGAACGTGGGGGACCTTAAATGTGTTTGCAGTATTTTATCCTTCGGGTGGGTAGTGGGGTCACCTTCACTCTGTTACCCTTGATTATTCTATCTTATACCTTATTTTTGCAAATGAGCAAGATCTTTCATTACTAAAAGAAATTTCTTTTTATTTCAATAGATTTGGGAGGCACAAGAGGCTTTTGATACATGGATAAATTGCACTGTGATGAAGTCAGGGCTGTTAGTGTACCCATGGCCTGAAGAGTGTGCATTGTTCCTGACAGGTAATTTTTGATCTCTTACCTCCACACCCCAGTCTCCAAAGTCCATTATATCCTTCTCTATAACTGTGTGTACCCATTGTTTAGCTCCCACTGATGAATACACACAGTGTTTGTTTATTCTTTCCTGAGATACCTAAAAGAAAATTTAAAAAAAATCATATTTTGGAGTTGGACTTCAAGTTCTTTGTTCCTCTCTACAAGCAGGAGCAAGTATCTTAAGCCCTCTGAAGGGCTTTAATAAACAGTTTCCCCGCCTATAAAATGAAGATAGTAATTCCTTATTCCATAAGGTCTGCCCCTCTATAAAATGAACATAGTAATTTTTTATTCTAAGGTTTGCCTCTCTGTAAAATGAAGATAGTAATTCCTTATTGCATAAGGTGGATAGGATCAAGAGAGACAGTGCAGGTCAAGCAGACAGCCAGTGTCTACACATGTATTGAACATTCAATTAATGTTGGAGTGAATGATAATTCTAGAAGGTTCTCTGTACATACTTATTAAATTTAAGTTGAAATAGTGTCGGTTGCAAATAGAGAATATATTATCAGTTTCCTTCCTGCCGATTAGACTCCCCCAAAGCTCAACCAGAAAGGTGAATGATGTGTTCAATTTTTCTTGTTTACAGTTTAATTAAGTCTTTCCTTTAGGTCATGGTCACACAGGTCAATATTTGTTTTTAAGGCTAGGTTAATGTCTCTGACTTTTTCAATAATTTAGATAATTGAGGTGTCTCAGGCAGGGTCTGTCTAAATGCGTAATTGGTTCAACACAGAGGAGGGTCTTGACACAGTCAATATCTTCTCTCTCTCTACACACACACACACACACACACACACACACACACACACAGAGTCCATCTTGCATATTGCATTACTCTTACTGCTTTGAAGTGTTTTGTTTTGTTGTTGTTTGTTTTTGAGACATACTCTTACTTTGTCACCCACAGAGTTCAGTGGCCTGATCACAGATCATCATAACCTTGAATTCCTGGGCTCAAGGGATCCTTCTGCCTCTTCTTCCCAAAGTGCTGGGATTATAGGAGTAGCCCACTGTGCCTGGCCTTGCTTGACTCTACCTAACAAATGCAATCAGTGTCACCAAATTCTTTGTACCCTCAATGATCCCAAACAATTAAAAAAATAAATAAATAAAGCCTTTTAATGGCTTGCAGGTTACTGCAACATAACTACAAGCCGAGTCCTGCAAATTGAATCCCCTTAGCCCAGGTCAACTCTATGGCCTGGCCCTAGTCTACCTTTCAAGCCTGTGAAGCGGGTATCTTATCTCACATCCACACCTGTGCTGCTACATCACAGCCAGGCATAGGGACAGTCTTGGAACATGCAGACCTCCTTGTTAGTTTGACTGCCCATGAGATAGATCAAGGAAACGAGGAAATGTCCCCCATGCAAGCTGCAAAAGAGACTAATGTAAAACGCAGTGTGATAGAAAGGAGGCAAAGGCCAGAAAGCAGGGGCACAGTCAAGCAACAGGCTGAATTTTTGTAATAAATTTCATAATAATTCTCCCCTACCATTAAATTGAGTAATACCTATAAAATCAATTATGAACATCATGACTTAATGTTCTAATTAATTAAAACCCCATAGAGGAGCTAAAAGTTTAGTAAACAAATCTTTTTGTGCTACAAACCTTGTCCAAATATTCCAGAATCAGAATCCCAGGGTTTGAATCCCAACGCTGCCACTACACAGAGGTTAAGTAACTTGTGACTTTAGTAAGTCACTTGACCTCTGTGCTTGTTTTTTGGGTTTGTTGTGGAGACTAAATGAGTTAATATGTGTAAACTGAATAGTGCAACCTCATGCAAGCCTCCTGCCTCAGCTTCCCATATAGCAGGGATTAAAGGCTCGTGTCACCAGACCTGCTAATTTTGTCTTTTTGTTAAAATGGGGTCTTGCTCTTTCTCAGGCTGGTCTTGAAAAATCTGGCCTCAAGTGATCCTAACCTGCCTCAGCCTTTCAAAGCACTGGGATTATAGGTGTGAGCCACTGAGTTCAGCCCCAGAATTTTCTTTTACATTTTTTTTTGAGACAGAGTCTCACTATGTCACCTTTGGTAGAGTGCTATGGAATCACAGCTCACAGTAACCTCACACTCTTGGGCTTAAGTGATTCTCTTGCCTCAGCCTCCTGAGTAGCTAGGACTACAGGCACCTGCCACAATACCTGGCTAGCTTTTCTATTATTAGTAGAGATAAGGTCTCATTCTTGTATCAGGGTGGTCTTGAACTCCTGAGCTCAAGCAATCCACCCACCTTGGCCTCCCAGAGTGCTAGAATTATGGGCATGAGACACTGTGCCTGGCCTCAGAATTTTATTTTTCATTTTTTTTATATTATAAGAGTAGAAATGTTTGGGTTACATGGGTTGCTTTGGTACTGCTTGAGACAAAATTATAAGTGTGCCCATCACCCAGATAGGGTACATTGTAACTCACAGGTATGATTTCACCCATCCCCTCCATACCCCACGCCCACCTGGCTGGGTTTCTGTTGAGCTTTACTTCCATCTACGCACATGAGTGCTGTTCAGGTATTTCTCATTTAGTAATCAGTATGTGTGGTGTGTTCCCCCCCCCCCACCATTTTTGTGATACTCCAGTCCCAATAAGAATAAATTCTTTCTTTTTTTTGGCCGAGTACAACTCCATGGTATGCATATAGTGTCAACAATTAAGTTTGCAAACCGATTCTAGAAAAAGTGCTACTTACCTCAATGCTGAGTATCAATACAGTCACCTTCCAAGTACTCCCCTTGGGTAACTATGCACTGATACCAGCACTTAGTCCGCCGTTTGGAGCAATTTTGGAGCTTTTTTTTTTTTTAACAGAGCCTCAAGCTGTTGCACTGGGTAGAGTGCCGTAGCATCACAGTTCACAGCAACCTCCAGCTCCTGGGCTTAAGTGATTCTCTTGCCTCAGCCTCCCAAGTAGCTGGGATTACAGGCACCTGCCACAATGCCTGGCCATTGGTTTGGTTGTAGTTGTCATTGCTGTTTGGCAGGCCCGGGCTGGATTCAAACCTGCCAGCTCTGGTATATGTGGCTGGTGCCTTAACCACTTGAGCTACAGGCACCAAGACAATTTTGGAGCTTTTTTTCTGTAATGACTATTAGAGTTGTCATCATAGGAAGTCTGACAATTGAGTTCGAGAACTTGCTACTGGGCACTTACATTGGCAGCACTTACCAACAACTTGGTAAAGTTTCATAACCATGCTATATCAGTGTTTTGCAGCTGTGTTTGTGTTGACGTGTGGTGGTGTCTTGCTGAGTGGCATTCATTTTCGTTGCTGTGCGTTTTTGTGTGCTGTACAATGACATCTCTAATGGTCGTTCAAGAAAGAGGTCCCAAATTGCTTGGAAGGGTTGACTAGGCACTGGTGTCTGTGCATAGCTTCCCAAGGGAAGTACTTCAAGGGTGACCATAGTAAGATCTTTAGCACTTTTTCTAGGGTGAATTTGTGAACTTGAATGTCAGACCTTGTATACCACATTTTATTAATCCATTCATTTGATTATGATTCCATATCTTTTTGATCATGAACGATGCTACAATAAACATTTGGGTGCAAGTGTCTTTTTGATATTATGACTGTTTTTCCTTTGGGTAAATACCCAGTAGTGGGATTGCTAGATCAAATGATAGGTCTACTTTTAGTTCTTTGAGGAATCTCCACACTATTTTCCATAGAGGTTGTAGCAGTTTGCAGTCCCACCAATAGTGCATAAGTGTTCCTTTCTTTCCATATCTACACCAGCAGCTATTGTTTTGGGAGTTTTTGGTAAAAGCCATTCTTACTGGCGTTAGGTCATATTTCACTGGGATTTTGATTTGCATTTCCCTGATGATTAGTGACATTGAGCATGTTTTCATACATTTATTCACCACCAGTTTATCTTCTTTTGAAAAGTTTCTGTTTATGTCTTTTGCCCAGTTTTTAATGGGGTGATTTGATTATTTCTTGCTGATTTGCTTAAATTCTTTGTAGATTCTGGTTATTAGCCCTTTAGTGGATATATAGTATATGAATATTTTCTTCCATTCTCTAGGTTGTCTATTTGACCCATTCATTGTTTCCTTGCCTGTACAGAAGCTTTTAAATCAAATCCCATTTAATTATTTTTGTTATTGCTATCATTGCCATTGGGAGCTTCTGCATGAATTCTTTGCCTAGGCCAATATCCACTGGAGTTTTTCCAACATTTTCTTCTAGAATTCTAATAGTTTTATGCCTTCGGTTTAAGTCTGTTATCCACCTTGAATCAATTTTAGTGAGTGGTGAGAGGCATGAATCCTGTTTCAATCTTCCACATGTGGCTATCCAATTTTTCTAGCACCATTTATTAAACAGGAATTCCTCTTCCCAGTGTATGTTGTTGTCTGCTTTGTCAAAGATCAGATAACATATGTGAATATGTGGATGATTTTATGTCTGGATTCTCTGTCCTTTTCCATTGGTCTATGTCTCTGTGTGTCAGTACTATGGTGTTTGGTTACTATAGTTTTTAGTATGGCTTAGAGTCTAGTAAGGTGATACTTCCAGATTTGTTCCTTTTGCTTAAGGTTGCTTTGGCTATTTGGATGCTTTAGGTTCCAAACTAAGTATAGAATTATTTTTTCTAGATCTGTAAAAAATAATGTTGGTATTTGATGGGGATTGTATTGAATCTGTAAATCACTTTGGGTACTATGGGCATTTTAACAGTGTTGACTCTGCTGATCCAAGAGTATGATATATTTTACCATTTGTTTACATCATCAGCAGTTTCCTTCCACAGTGATTCATAGTGCTCCTTATAGAGATCTTTCACCTCCTTGTTAAGTATATTTCTAGGTATTTTAGTTTCTTTGTAGCTATTGTGAAAACTATTGCATTTTTATTTGATTCTTAGCTTGATTACTTTTGGTTATAAGAATGCTATGATTATACACATTAATTTTGGAACCTGAGACTTTGCTAATTTTTTTATATTAATTCCAGGCATCTCTTGATGGGCTCTTTAGGGTTTTCTAGGTATAAGGTCATATCAGTTACAAAGAGCAATAGTTTGACTGCCTCTGCCTTCATTTGGATACCCTTGATATCTTTCTCTTGTCTAATTGCTCTGGCTAAGACTTCCAGCACTATGTTGATTATATGCAGTTAGTGGCATTGAACCCCTATTGAAAATGGGTTCCTTCAAGTCTAAGGAGTGTGGAACTCCACTTTCTGGGACACTGGCTAACTTTATGCACACAAAGTATGGAGTGGAAAAACCTGGATATACATATGCAGAAGAAGGAAACTAGTTTCCAGTCTTTTACCATATACAAAATCAACTCAGAATGAAGTAAAGTCTTAAAGGAAAGACTGAAACTATAAAACTACTAGAAGAAAATATAGAAACATACTTCAAGATATTGGTCTAGGGAGAGATTTTATGGCTAAGACTTCAAAAGCAGAGGCAACAACCACAAAAATAGACAGATGGAACTATATCAAATCAGAAAGCTGGCTTGGCATCTGTGACTCAAGTGGCTAAGGCACCAGCCACGTACACCTAAGATGACGGGTTCGAATCCAGCCTGGGCCCACCAAACAACGGCAGCTGCAACCAAAAATAGCCAGGCATTGTGGCAGGCGCCTGTGGTCCCAGCTACTTGGGAGGCAGAGGCAGGAGACTCGCTTAAGCCTAGGAGTTGGAGGTTGCTGTGAGCTGTGATGCCATGGCACTCTACCCAGGGGGATAGCTTGAGGCACTGTCTCAAAAAAAAAAAATCAGAAAGCTTTTGCACATCAAAGGAAACAACAGAGTGAAGATACAATCTATAGAATGGGAGATAATATTTGCAAACTGTTATTCCAACAAGGAACTAATATCTAGAATATACAAGGAACTCAACAGAAAAAATTCCAAATAATTCCATTAAAAAAATTCTAAATAATCCCATTCAAAAAATCTGAATAGACATTTCCCAAAAGAAGACATACCAGTGGCCAATAGGTATATGAAAAAATGCTCAACGTCATTCATCATCAGGGAAATGCAAATCAAAGCCTCATGAGATATCTTCTTAACCTAACTAGACTGACTATTATGGAAAAGACAAAAATAACAAATGCTAGTGAGGATGAAGAGAAACGGGAAATTTCATACACTATTGTTAGGTACGTAAGTTAGCATAGCCATTATAGACAACAGCATGAAGTTTTCTCAAAAAATTGAAAGTAGAACTCCTATATCATCTAGCAGTCTCACTACAGGACATTTATCCAAAGAAAAGGAAATCAACGTATCAACGAGACACTAGGCTATTCTCAGTAGTCAAGATAGAGAATCAACCTAAGTGTCCATCAGTGGATGAATGGATAAAGAAAACATAATAAATGTACACAATGGAATGCTGCTCATCCATAAAGAAGAATGAAATTCTGTCATTTGGAAACTGGGTGCTGTAGTAGTAGTTAGCGCTACTGAGTTAGCTCCTGAGTAGTTAGCTACTGAGTTAGCTACTGAGCTGGCCCCACATACCAGGGGCAGCAAGTTCAAACTTCACGTGGGCCTGATTGCCAAAAAAAGAAATTCTGTTATTTGCAGCAACATGGATGGAATTGGAGGCAATCATGGTAAATGAAATAAGCCAGACACAGAAAGACAAACATTGCATGTTCTCTCTCATGTGTTAGAGCTTGAAAGTCTAATCTCATGGAGGTAGAGAATAGCATGATATTGACCAGAGGCTGGGAAGGGTGTGAGAAGGAGATGAAGATAGGCTGGGTAGGCTGAGTGGGGTGGCTGACGCCTGTAATCCTAGCATTCTGGGAGGCCAAGGTGTGTGGATTGCTGGAGCTCAAGAATTCAAGACCAGCCTAAGCAAGAAAAAGACCCTGTCTCTACTAAAAAGAGAAAAACTAGGTAGGCACGGTGATGCATACCTGTCGTACCAGCTAATGGGAGGCTGAGGCAAGAGGATTGCTCAAGCTCAAGAGTTTGAGGTTGCTGTGAACTATGACACTGCAGCACTCTACCCAGAGCAATAGAGTGAGACTCGGTCTCAAACAAACAAACAAACAAACAAACCCAAACCGAAAAAGATAGGTTGGTTAATGAGTACAAATATAAAATATATGGTTACATACAAGGAGTAAGTTCTAATGTTTGATTGCACCACAGGGTGACTGTAGTTAACATTATATCATATATTTCCCAGTAGCTAGAAGAGATTTGAAATGTTCCCAAAGAAATGAAAAACAAGGTGAGGAACATTTAGAATACCCTGATCTGACCATTACACATAGTATTCACATATCAAAATGTCACATGTACCCCATAGATATGTACAAATACGTATAAAAAACTTAAAAAAAATATGGGTCGAGAGTCTGTGTATTTTTAGAAAGATGGGTTATCCTTACTTAGGACAAATAGAATTATAGTGGCCATAGTGGGGGTTTTAACTTGTCTCTAGCATGTATAGGGTGACCAGACATCCCACTTTTGGTGGACAGTCCTGCTTTTGAACAATTTGTCCCACGTCCTGCGTGTTTTAAAAAAGTCCTGATTTTTGGAAAGAATGCACAAATGGGTGGGAGAACAAGAAAGGAATATACGGTTATTGGCTGCCATGTGGCTATTTCACCAGAAAATGAGTTTTATGTTATTTTTGTTAATTTTATAATGTTAAACTGTAATAATAACAAATAATTGCTGAGAAGTGATTATGGAGAACTGCTTATCAAA
>CAUYTI010013303.1:0-43989 GCA_963575145.1 Galago senegalensis
CCCCCACCCCCCCCCCCCCCCCCCCCCCCCCCGCCCCCCCCCCCCCCCCCCCCCCCCCCCCCCCCCCCCCCCCCCCCGGCTTTACTGACTGTCTTAAGAAGAGCGCACTGTTCTATCTCGGAGCACAGAGTTCTGCCACGGGAGTCCCCAGTGCCACCCGCCAAACACCTGCCTTTTCTTTGGAGCTTTCCATCTAAAATCCTGAGTGAGTTTGACCTTCCTTAACTCATGAGATAACGCTAAGGCTGCCAAACATGTGTTGTCTCATAATTGCTTTCACAGATCTATGCCATAAGCTATGATTAAAGTCTAGCAGAAAACTCATTAGAAGAAGAAAGAAAGAAAATGGCTTATTTATGGAAATTCACGGACGTAGAATTCTGCAGCACCTAGGCTGTAAACCACAGATACAGTGAGAGGAGAAACAGTAATGGAGCGTAAATGCTGAGGAATATTTCCTGTTGTCTGTCGTCAGTTTGTGTATGAGTAACACCTTTTGCATATTAAATGCTGATATTTTTACTCTGCAGGTCAGTAGTGGGAAGAGTTAGGATTATCTTTAAATGTAAAAAGGTAAAAGTTTACCAGATCTATTTACTGCACTAAATGTATAGGTCACTTATAATAAACTTCCAAAATTGTTCTCCTTCCTCATTTAATCCATAAATTCAGGGTGGCGCCTGTGGCTCAAAGAAGTAGGGCACAGGCTCCATAGACCAGAGGTGGTGGGTTCAAACCCAGCCCCAGCCAAAAACTGCCCCCCCCAAAAATAATAATAATAATGTAAAAGCTAATACAATAAAGGACTCTATTCTTTCCAGTTTCCCAAGGGAATTGTATCCTTTGAGTTATTCCAAATACAAGTGTGTCTCGTTCAAAATTTTAATTCCAAAAATTCTTCCATCAAGCAAATCAGAGCAGACAGACACAACAGGCGTGGTGGGGTCCAAGTTTCAAAAGTAATTGGAAGCATCGGAGTGAACCATAACTATGCTGAGATGAAGGCAGTTACTGGCCTTGGAACACAATTTGCTTTTCTGGCATTTTTTCTTTTTTTTATAGATTATGCAATGTACCTTAAAGACAGGACGTGTAAGTTTTTAACCCTTTACTTCAAAGCTGTGAGGATCAGCTGGTCAAGGAGAAAGTTTATATCTGAGAACAGAAAAAAAAATACTTCCAATTAAAACCCCCCAGCTCAAATGTTGCCAGGGGAAATGTAAGTCAGACATTGTACAGAGTTGAAGGTGATGACGACAGCAAACGCAGAGTATTAGGGGCATGGGTTGTGCTTATTTAAACTTACAAAAACAAAAACAGAATTAAATGAGTTTTCTTCTGCAAAGGAGAGCAAACACAGAATTTTAGAAAAAGATTTGAAAATCAGACCAAGATCAGAGCCGGTCCTACCCATCTGGAGTTCCTGCCTGTCTGTAGTGATCTGAATAATTGAATTCTTTAATTAGAAGAAAGCATATTGATGTTACTGAGATTTTCACTGCTGTAATTTTGGCAATTTAGGATTCAAGGGAAAAATCTGAGAAGGAGTAACTTAGTCCAACTCCTGCAATGTTGACAAATTTTATTTAATTCCTATCTCTGACACTTATTAGGGAAGTAGATAATGACTGAGCCAAGTTTGCCTCCGACAGGAAAATATTTGGAAAGATTATATCAATTTTTATAAATTTTAAATATTTTATCTGGTTTTCTTTGATCACCTCCTTGCATTTTGGTCCTTACACAACAACTTACGTTATGTAATGATAAGGAAAATATATTGGTAAGAAAATTTGTATTTGGAGGAGTCTTTATCTTCTCTCTTTCTCTCTTTTTTCTTTTTTTGTTGTATAATTCCTGAAATTGTTCCAGATACTCAAGGTCCTGATTATCTTCCTCATTATCTACCAAAGATTTCATTATAAACATTTTTTTTAAGCCAGTGACACAAGATCCCCACTGAAATAGTTTCTAACTGTCCAAAAAGAAAAGTGCAGTTTGATTCATGTGACAAAGCAAAGAAATCAAAAAGGACCTACTATGTCAAAAAGAAAAGAGAAACATAGCCAGGTGCTGTGAAGGGCACCTGTAGTCCCAGCTCCCTAGGAGGCTGAGGCAAGAGAATCACTTAAACCCAAGAGTTTGAGGCTGCTGTGAGCTGTGACACCACTCCCCTCTATGGAGGGCAACAAAGTGAGACTCTGTCTCAAAAAAAAAAAAAAAAAAAAGAGAGAGAGAGAGAAACAAACCAAATGCCTCACCCCCCAAAATTGTTTCACTAAACTAGGTTAAAAATATGAAATTAGTTATATTGTCATTTTCAAAGTTCCAAGTGAAAGAAAACTGTCTTTATGTAGTTAAAAACCTGCCCAAGGTGAAGATTTCACTGTGATTGACCACAAAGCTATTTGTAAATATAGTCACCATTTATAAAACTGGATGTGGGCAAGGTTGTCTTCTGATCAAAATGTCTCAAAAACTCTTTTTTTAAAGTAGGTTTTTCCCTCCTTGTCTACCTTGCCTCAGAGAACAGGCAAGGAATAAAATTTTCCTCATGCTTTAAGTGAGGAGGAGCCGCCTTGGAACAGGTCAGCAAGTCACATCAAGCAGGGAGCCTGGGCGTCCCGCACCCTGGGTTTGTAGAATACCTTCAGAGAGCATTGGCTAGAAAAGGATGCGGATTAGATCAGAAGTTTCCTTCTCAGGACATGGTTAATATGAATTCAAATATATGTCCAGTATCTGGCCAAGGGCAGGATGATCAAGTTTGTGTAAACCATTAAAATGAAGACCTGTGACAACATTTTGTTTCAACCTTTCCAATCCTATGTTGGACAAAGATAAATAAAAACACTTTTTTGTTGTTTTTGTTGTTGTGTTTGTCACTCACAGCAACCTCAATCTCTTAGACTCAAGGGTTCCTCTTGCCTCAGCCTCCCAAGTGGCTGGGACTACCGGTGCCTCCAACAACATCTAGCTAATTATTATCATCTTTTTCTATTTTTAGTAGAGAAAGTATCTCACTCTTACTTAGACTGGTCTGGAACTCCTGAGCTCAAGCAATCCAGCTGCCTCAGCCTCCCAGAGTGCTAGTATTATAGGAGTGAGCCACCATGTCTGGCTAAACAAAAACCCTTTAATTATTTTATATAACCTACAATAGATAATAAAATAATCGGGTGAGTTCAAATTTATGTTTTTCTCTTTTAAAACTGTAGGATAATTATAAGCAATCCACCAATCTCTTTCCTAGCCAAAATAAGAGCTGGGGAGTATGCAAGTGGCAGAGAAATTGGATCGTAAATTAAAGCAATTTGCCACTTGCATTTCTGGAAAGGGTTTAGGAAGAATTCGATTCCAAAAAGGTTTGTTTTATGGGAAAAAATGTAAGGAAGCAACCAAGCAATTAAGTGATTATGAGAAATAATATGTCTTCAGAATGGAAAAATATTAGATGAAAAATCCTCTGTAAAAAAAAATACCTGCATAAAAATATCACAGAATTATCATTTTTTTCCTTTGAAACAACAGAAAGGCAGCGTCAACCCCCTTCTTTGTGGAAAAATAATCCAGTTATGATTTCAAAAGAAAGGCAGTAAAAGGAAAGGAACAGAAGAAGCAGCAAGAGTGACCTGGATCGCGGCAGTGCTAAGGCAGCATTTTGTGGGGTGAGGAAAGGAGAGACACTGCCGCACTATCTGTCCCCGGAAGACAAAGGAAAGCGCGGAAAGGAGAAGGAGAATGAATGTTCTTGCCTGAAAGCATTTTTTTTTTTTATTTTTTTGTGGACGACTCATGTTTTAGGTCACCCTTTCATCCAACAGTGCTGATTCATCAGCTTGAAGAAATGATTAAATTCAATGCCAGGTAGAGTGTCATGCTCTTTGTGGGAGCTCAGCAAACATTAATCAAGGGAGCTGCTGAGAATTTACAAAGCAGGAAAACAGTCCCATCCACACGCTTGGGACCCACAACAGAAACAGCAGTAGCTCAGGCATTTAAAACATGGACTGAAATACATGGCTGGCTGGCTTTGATGACCTCGTTTCTAGGTCAAGTTGACTCTGTTGACACATAGATAATTCTATCTTGAATTTCTAATCATTTTACTCTGTAAAGTTTCCTTAAGGAAAAAAATAAAGAAGAAACTAATATAGCAAGAGTATTTTTGTATTTTGTCTATCCAAACTGTTAAATAACTTTAATGTATTTCAAAATAATAAAAAACTAGATTGATAACTCTCAGTTCAAAACTTGCCATTACTGGATCTGAAAATTTAACTTATTATACATTTCATTAATTCAATAAATAATTTTTTTTCTTGGCGCTTACAATAAGCCAGGCTATCACAAAATAATGAACACCATTCCTGTCAATTAGTAAAAATTATTTTCACTTAGCTGGTGATACCATGTAGAACTAATATGGTGGTAGGGCAGCAGGAGAGAGGCTGGAGAGAGATGGTGTGCAGACGCCCTGGAGGTACTCTCCTAAGCCTCACTGCATTCATTGTCAACCCTCACGTTACCTCTCCAAGCTTCTTCCCTAACAAATGAAAAATCATTGGCTTGAAGTCATGTAATTCTCCTAGATATTAAATTGCGAGGCTAGTGTTTGAAGCTGGGATATTATACTTCTGATTTCATAGCTCTGACCACATGGGGCAGCATCAGGGGTGGCCTCCTGCCATATCCCTACTCAGCAGTGACAGCTTATTCTTAGCTATGAGATAGACTCATAGCTAATGGCTGCAAGAAACCGGTTTAAACTACTGGCCCACTTTATCTAGTGATACACTCATTATGAATCCTATTTTTTCCATTGTTTACTGGGGCTCCCAGTTTACAAATAATCCCCTGAACTCTAATTTCCTCATCATCTTAAGATACCTCCTAATCATCTCCTCTACTATCTTTCATCCCCTTTAAGGGGACAAGATTAAATGCTGTGCCCTTGGCAGCTATGGATCAGATGACATATGGAACTAAGAACCCACCAACATCATTTGTCTCTCTCTACTGAGCATCTCTTGACTTTCACTAAAATTTCACTGTCAAAAGAGACTGATCCTTTGCCTGCAACCCACAGATGGAGGAGGTAGACAGGATGTCCTCCACCTGCAAAAGCTTTGTTTTAAGAATCCCCCTTTCCTATTACCCCTCATATTAGTCCAGATTATTTATTCTACTGCCCTCATTTTCTTCATTCATGAGTACCCTTTAGGCTACAGTTGCCTTTGCACTGAATTTGCATGTTGACCTGGCATCAATTGGACTCCACAACTCTCTTGCCCACTCAGCCTCCATCGACTTTGACATAGGGCTTTCCTATCTCCTCATGTGCCACCTAGATATTGTTGCGGTGTGGAGAAAACATCATGAGCATGATGGTCAGCTTCACTATTAGTTCACTCGTACAAACACAGAAGAACAGCACAGATAACACATCCTGTTTCTCCACTGGGGTATCTTCCTTAACCTTCCACGTGGTCGCTACCCCCCCTCCCTACCACCCTGGACTCTCACTTCATATTTCACTGAGAAAATAGCGTCTAACACAGAATAAAGTCTTTTCCCATCCAAATATCTATAATCCAATAAAAAGTTGATTCTATCACGTATCTTTTCTCTTCTTACTCTTATCAGAGTCCCTTTTCTCTTCAGTTCTAAATATCCATTTAATTTTACTCAAAATTTAACTCACTATTCATCACTTTCTTTGAACTTATCAAATCATCTTGCCCCACTAGATTATCATTGTTAGCTAGTCTAGTATCTCCTACTAAAATATTTATAACTCTACAGCCCAACAAACAAACAAATAATGAGCAATGAAAACCCAAATTATTCCTGCTTGATCCACAACCCCTTACGAGAGGAGCATTTCCTACTTCTCTTCATAGAAGAACATTCCAAGAATCTTCTTCAGTTTAATTCATGGCCCCATTCTCTTCTATATTCTTGTCTACTATTTGCACTTGAGATTCTGTTCTCACAACTACTGAGACTTCATTAATCCAAGTGAGATGTTGATATTTCTTTTTTTTTTTCTTTAATAGTGAAGGAGTCTCATTTTGTTGCCTAGGTTGGAGCACAAAGTGGGATAATCACAGCTCGCTGCTGGTGTTTCTAAATTATGGACATAGGGAAGAGTGAGGGGAATGTAGGGAAGATATCTTACATGTGAGACTTAGAAGTGCCAAACAAAAGCTAACTTCTTACATTAGAAAGTCTAATAATTTGAAATTGTATTTTCATATCATTTCAGGGTAAAATTAGAACAAAGCCTTTGTTCCCATATAGTCTCTATTTATCTCCGGTTAAAGTGTAACCGGAGCCACATTCTGTACATTCAACCTCTGTTTTGACGGAATAAGTACATAGCATGTACGGCATGTGCGTGTGGTGGGGATAGAGATCTTTCTATTAATAGGCTTTGCTTTTTCTTTTAGGATTAGGGAAATCCATTTTAGAGATGGCACTATGCTTCTAAGTCTGAAACCACTAATCTGCTTTTACCTGTTCATAGATGAATTCCTTTCTTCATGTTTAAAACTTGTAAATTTTATTTCTATTTTTAAAAACAAAAAATCAACTCTAGAGAATGGTCGGAGGTATTTTTTAAGATGGTGGTAAAGTGGAAATAAAGCTCTGAAAATGGGTGGGTGTCACAGTGACCACACTTTATTAACCAAAGGGATCCGTGAAGGTACATAGATAATGGCAGCAACTAAGTTGAGTAAGATATCCAGGGGGACGCTTGTTTTGTTACTTTAAAGAGTCATTATTGGAAATAATTCGTGAATCTCTTATGGTTCTGCACATCTTGCTAGCAAAGCATAATTACTCTTTGTTCCATATTGTTTTCTTAAGAATATCTGTATGGCAAACCACTTTGGGAGACAGTTTCTACCTCTGGAACAAAGTGTGGGCATGCTTACCACCCATTATAAAACTTAAGGAAACCTATGCTCAGGGTTTCATTGCCTTGTGAGAATCGATGCGTGAGAATTAATGCAAAGTTATGATATTTTGGCTACTACTTTCTCTGAGTAATCAACTGCCCTTTGTCTCTGGCCTAGGAGTCTCGTGCCTTTTGCCAATGTCCATACAGTGAAGGCAGCTAAACGTCGCCTTGTGAGTAGGTTAAAATCTCAGCTCCTGTGTAGTTCTTGACAGCGATCAGTATTTATCTAGTAGCCTGTGGGCCAATCAATGCCTTTGCTTCCCATATGGTATTTATTTTTCTCCAGAAACTATCCTCATAACATCATGGTGCTTTTGTTTTATATAGACCAAGTTATGTTAAAATTAAATTCCATATTACTGTGTAAATATCACCAGTGTCTTCTTATTTTGGTTGTTTACAAATAAATATTCATTTTGAAGAGCTCTCTGATCAATGAGACACATATCTTGTGCTTTTAGTTCTTTAGGCAATAGAATCTTTTTAAAAATAAACATATACATATCCCTTTGTGTGTATCTTCTACATGTTTTGACATGCATAATTAATGGAATAAAATATATCTTTGAACAACTCATTAAATTGAAACACTAAAAAAGAAGGCTGCAAATACATACATTCAAGCAAAATGTTTTCTGTCCTGAAATTTAAGTGCTTTGTAAGGAGGTATATGATAACAGGAGTAACTATTCTAGAACTTTAAATATATGATTGTCCTGAGAGTTAACTGGAAAATTTGCATACAATAATTTTAACCATTTGTGGGAGTAAATGATTAGATTGTACCTTGTGAGTATACCCAGCGTACACAATATAACAATCATTAGGGAGTTAAATTAGGGAAGACAGATTTGAATTTAATAAATGTAAATTTGACCAAGTATATTATCAGGACAAATTTACAGAGTGTGGCTAGTTTTTTACTTATAACATACAGAAAAAAAGATTTACCTGTTGTTTACTGAGTGTCATGATCAAAACAGGTAAGTTCTCTGACTTTCCAGAGTTCTTAGTTCAATGGATACTAAGTAATAGTTTAAACTGACAGACATTCACAATTTTGTCAAAACTTATGAAGATAATACTGTACTGTAAAAAGTGACATAATCTAGTATCACATTCTGGAAAGCCTTCTGAGGACCGGTGGACCCTTGGGGCTTGGACACAGGTAGAAAGCAACATAGCTATGTCCCTTTTGAGGTTGGTCTCAGAAAATGCTTTGACCATGTCAAACGGCCTCAAACCCAACCTTGGAGTTCCTTCATCGAAGCTTCCCAGGGTTGAAAACAGTCCTTGTAGCTAGCCATAGAAGAGCGTTCTAAACACCTGCTCATTCCTGCAGTGATGCTTGTCACACCAGTGAGGGCGAACACAGTCATGGTCCATCTTATGTAATGTTATTTGGATTAAAGTTTGATTTTATAGGCACTAAACTTCACAAAGAAAAAGAATTGGCAAATAATCTTATCACATGATTTTTTTATTACAAATTAGCATATTAGTGTTTTGATTTTTCAGTCATTCTGAATGGGCTCAGGTAATGCGCGTTCATCTGTGAGATAGATCCCGTAAAATATGCCCTCAAATTAGGGCTATGGATATCTAAGTCTTTACTGGATTCTAAACAGAGGCGAGCTCACTGAGATAAATATCACCTTGCAGAATATAAGGCCCAGGTGGAGCGACCAGTCGAATATCTTCAGTTCATACCCACTTTCTTAGCTAAAAAAGGACTTATTCCTTTAGAACAGACCTACACACAGTGATGGAACACCAGCCTGCTCATGCCTGCTCAAGAGTCAGCAATGAGTAAGATGATCGGACACAACTCTGTTAGCTACTACAAGTCCATATGTGAGAGCTGGACTTACTTGATTCTTCTCCCTAGTGGAGAAACCACTCATCTAGATAAGGCCACATGAAATGAATGTGAAATCAGTAGAAAAATAGAATTTGCAGTTATTTTTAATGTTTATACATGAAAATAATCAAATACAACAGATTCATGGCATAATACATGATATGAAAAGAAAATTATTTTAGAAAATTATTACCAGTGATAGGAAATATTAACACAAGCCCAACTCGCTGCAATACTAAGGACAAAAGTACTCATGTAGGCCTTTGCCTCTTGACTCTCTGGAGGGCATTTAGATTAAACTTTCCTTTCATGTTGTTAGATCAGTGCGTATGCGTGTGTATGTGTATATGTTTGTGTCTTTCCTTAACTAATAAAGCCTTTATCACATAGACTACATTTTCCACGTTACAAATGACTTAGTCACACATTGATATGTCCTGGCTTGCACTATCCATGGCACACTGTACTCTCAAACTGAAATCTCTCAAGAACAAAAGCCCATCATTAAAAATGGAAATCAGCTAAACCAAAGATTGGCAACCAACAAATCTGTCTCAAACAAAATCCTTAAAATCCCTAAGCGTGTTTATATAATGGATGGTGCAGAGTTTCTCTGACAAAGCTAAATGTGGTAGCTGATACCCTTCCTTACTAGAATACATACTGGTGGGTAAAGTCATTAATTAGGAAATTAAATAATAATTATTTACAATTAATATTCATTTTCTGTGTGATAGACAAGAATTACCTAAGTTTAACTATTACTTGTGTTAAAGATATATCATGTGTGTAATATTCATTCATCTTTAATGTTCTAACAAGGTGCTATACATCACATAAAATGATGGTATACTGTTCAATGATAATTTACCATGTAGATGCCAGCACATATATAGAGAAAAACATCCTCTAAGGAAGAGCTTAAATATACAAATATGCATTCCTACAAGCTGTATGAAAGATACTTTTTAATTTTTCCTGGTTAGCTAGGATTAAAGTGTTGAAAATTGAGATTTCCACATTATGTTTTAAGATAGTTGGCGATATTGGCAGATTATTGACCATCTCAGTGGAAACTAATGTAATTTCCTCGAGTTTCTCATAACGGCATTGTGCTTATTTCCCCTGGAGTTCATGTTTTCCAACTTAACATATCTAGTCTTTTAATAACATAATTTGTTAGATGTATCTCTGCGTTAGGATTTGCATAGATTCTCCTTGTTATTCAATGAATGTTTGCACTGCACTCTGTTGCAAAGCTGTTTAATAATCATCTCTGACATAAAACGATTGTTGAAATAGGAGCATGACTAAGATCTTCACATAGTTAAAAAACAAAAACAAATTTTTCATTGAATTTGAAGGCTAGTCCTGACAAAGGCAAAAAAAAAACCCACTTATTCCCTTTAGTCATGGCGATTTTTGTTACAACTGACAACACAATTCAGTCCAGACTTAGCATAAAAATAACTTACAGACTCAAAGGATGGTACTACCATCAGACACGGCTGGCTCCTGGAATTCAGAGCTGTGAGGACGCTCTCTGTCCCTGTCTCAGTCCAGCTTGCCTTCACTCTCAGATGCTGTCCAAGTAAAACAGTATGTTTCCAAGGCAGCTGCCTCTTCACAAGTTCCTTGGAAGTTGCAGCCAGAAATAAAAATACCAACTTTTATGTTTTTCCAGACAGCTCCAGTAGAATCGCCAGGAAAGATTTTTATGAACCCATCCTGGGTCAGACATGGATTAATGGGCTAAGTACTTGTATGCAGAATGGAGAACACTGGTCAGACATGCACATGCCTGCTACTGGGGCTTGGAAGATGTGTTGAATTGATCAAGACAATGGTAAAACAGACTTCTAAAGAACAGGATCCTGAGCAGATCATAAATAAATGTTGTCTGCTGTTCCTGAGGCTGAAACCTCACACAGCCTATTTCTTTAATCACAAAGTTCTTTTCGATCCTTACTTACTTGGCCCTATAGTAGCATTTGCACTATTGACAACTCATTGCTTCTTGACACAAACTTCCTTAGGCTTCTGTGGCCTGTGCTTTTCTGGTTTTCACATAATTCTCTTACTCTGGCGCGTTTACCTTCAGAGTTTTTCTTCCTCTGCTTAGTGTTTTCATGTTAGTTCCCCACCCCACCCCCAGGTTCTGCTCTTAATCTCCTTCTCTACTCACTGTACAAGTCTCTCTGAGCTCTCTTAGAAGCTTTCTCATTTCAAATAGTTTTTTGAGTATCAACCTATTTCTGGTTTTTCTCTCTCTGTTTTCGATTCAGAGAATATATACAACTGATTACTGTAATTTTCAATTGGATGGATATACTACTCCTGTTGTATTTTCTCTGTTCCTGATGCTGGAACAGAAACTTTGAAATTTATTCTTGAACGTTTCTCTGTATTTGTCCCGTGAAATCTATCCTAATGCACCTGTGATCTTTCTTCTAAATAACACCCTGTAATTCTGCACTTCACTCTTCATGGTCATGGTCATGTTTATCTGAATCATTTTTATTGCCTTCAAGAAAACCTCCTTGCTTCAAATATGGCTTCCTGGCCTATGAATACTCCATAGTAAAGCCAGAAGGATATTTCTAGAACTCAAATGTTCCTTTCACATTCTCATTCTCAAAACCTTGCCATTATTCTGAGCTAGGACTGGCTTCACGAGCAAGTGACACATGTAATTGCACAGAGTCCTGTTCTTAGAAAGGTCTGATATTTGGTTTAAAATTCTGCTCTGCCATCTTAAATTCCCCATACTTTTTAAACAAGGAAACCTGTATTTTCATTCGGCCCAGGGCCTTGCAAACTATAGAGTAGGTCCTGCTCTAAGATTTTCATACCTTAATATGGCTTAGAAGATTTTTATGACAAGGTCTCTGTGCTTGGTCTCTTCAGCCACTCAGGTTGCTCTTTCAGTCTCTCTATAAACACAAACACACAAACGCATGCACGTTCCTGTACAACTCACCCATTCACACTCCATCCCCAGTCCTCTGCTGAGCTAGTATTTAATCTGCAGATTTCTGTGTTAGTGCTAATTCTGGAGGAAGCTTTGCTACATACTATTCCATAGCCAGTCCCAGTAGCAGGACATCTGTAGTAGATTATATAATCCCTCTGATTATGGTGAGTTAAATGGACTTACTTTCTGAATGGCTAAGAAACAGCATGTTTTTCTTTCTTTTTTACAGAAGTAAACAAGCACATGTCAAAGCCATTTGGGAAATATGAACAGGTGCCAGAAAATATAGTTATTATATTGATCAGTTTTTCACTTCTATCAAAATTCAGAAAGACACCAGTATCTTGGGTGTTACTTCTACAGATATTGCAAGAAAAGGGAATGTTTTTCAAACAAGTGCTTAAATTGTTAAAATTATAGCATTTATTATTGATTACTCTTTTGTTGACTTTTGTAGGGATGGTCTTTCATGGTCATAGAAATATTATTCTGTAAAAAGAGTGTATGCTATCTAAACCCTATGATGAAGACCAAAAGATATACAAAATTAAAGGTCAAGTTTCCTTACTTTGATTATCAAAACAATGCTTATTTAATTCATGTACATAAGAGACACTAGGGAAAATAATATTGGCATAAAAGCATTCAGGGGAAGATACGCTAAGACCTTTTGTATAAATGGACTAGCAGCATGGTGTACAAGGCTAGGGAAGCTCTGAACAGTAGGCTTCTGCAAACAGGTACGGCACTTCACGGAGGGAGATACTTTCCCATCACAAAATTTTCCCCTAATGCCAATTTCAATTCTTTGGAATTATTGAATTATTGGATAAAAGTCATTGGCTACAGATTTGCCAGGTTATCCACACAGACTTTATTATACTCACTCACCGAGTCACAGCCACACCATGATCATGATTCTCATGACATGATATTTATGAAGACTCCACTATGCACAGGATGCTAAAGGAATTGCAGCAAAGAGGAATCAACAGAGCCTTTTTACTTGATTAATTTATAATTTAAAAAATTATGCTAAGTGAAATCATCCAGACACAAAAAGAAAAATACTGCATGCTCTCACTTATGTGCAGAATAATTTTTTTGAAGTCGGAGAAGTTGAAAGAGATAATAAAACAGTGGTACAAAGGGCAGGGGTGGGGGGACACGGGGAGAAGTAAGTCTCAGACTGAGTTAGGTAGGACAGCAATAGGTAGGGGACTAATGCCCAGAACAAGAAATAAGTTAATAATATTATACGGTATATTGAAAATTTGCTAAAAGAATAGATTATATGTGCTCTTACCATGAGGGTAACTATGGAAATTGATGTTACGAGTAAATTTGTTTGATTGTAATAACCATTGGTAGTAATTTCATTATATATCTGTATACCAAGACATAATTCTGCACACCTGAACATATACACTAAAAATACATTTTTTTCAAAGAAATAAGCTATCAAGCCACAATAAGACATGGAGGATCCGTAAATACATATGGCCATGTGAAAGAAATCAGTCTGGAAAAGCCACCTGTTGTAATACTCCAACTAGATGGCATTCTGGAAAGTTAAAACTAGGGAGAGACTAAAAGAGCAGGTGTTTCCAGGTCCTTGTGGGGAGGCAGGGAAAGATGAGCAGATGAAACACAGGGTTTTTAGGTGAGTGATCTATTTTGTACATTCTCTAACAGTGGATACAAGATCCTTAGTATTTGTCAAAATACCCTATGGATCTATACAATGCAAGGAGTGACCCCACCATAAAGTGCAGGTGTTAGTCAGAATAATCCATCATATTGCCTCGATGATAGCAAATGTACTATACTGGACAGGTGTCAATAACAAGGGAAACTATGAAAGAAAATGAGAGAGGGAGGACGTGAGCACTCTGTACTAGTCTTCAATTTTCTGTAACCCTACTACTGCTCTAAAAAGGAAGAGCCCAGGGCCCTACTCAACACAAACGTGCAAACACCCGTTTTGTGTTCTGAAGTCTCTTCTTTATCTTTCTGCATAATGGTTCTGCCATGTGTGCATCTAGCTGCATTAACCTGAGAGCTTCAAAGAAGCAGAGAGAGTCAGATGAAAGCTTACAGATACTATAAGCCCCAGTGAAACCAATGCAAAATAATAAAAAACATAAAAGCAATTGCAAAATAATTTAGCAGGAAGTCCAGGAAAATCACGTGAGATCACACGACCAGCTCCCAAGAAAAAAGGCAGGCAGACGGCGTGTGCCGGGAACAGACGCAGCACCAGCTCACCGTGTGTGAGGCTGGGAACAGACACAGCACCAGCGCACAGGGGTGATGCCCTTTGTAGCACTATTATACAACCTATTTGGGGACAGCTGGGAGGGGCCTTGCCAGTCAGATCCAGACAGTGCTCAGTAGAGAAGCTGTGACAAGTGATAACAGAAACTCATTTTTCCTTTCCAAGAACTAGCTGCTGCTGCAGAGTCGTCAGTCAGCCTTCGGGAGCCTTTGCCCACGTGCAGACGTTTCCATTCTCCCTCTGTGTAATCACATCTGTCACTGGCACCTCCAGAGCTCTAACTTTGAGCAAAGAGACTATTTCCCACTGATGAGGAATCTAAGTGTTTTTCTATGCCGTAGTCAGAAATAAAATGGAAATTATTTCTAGGATCTCATTTAGACTTTATACCATTTAGTGTAAAAAAAAAAAAAGGTTCCTTTTCAATGTTATGACAAGTTTTTCAACTTGTCTGCGTATATCCCTGCCTTAAAAAAGTGGAAGCCTAATTATCCAGGCAACAGACCTTTCCTTACCCTGGACTCACTTTTACAATGAATTTTCAATTCTGTTATGAGGATGCCCTTGACTAACTATAAAAGCTCATTCTTTTGCTTCAAAGTAAAAATAAAAGAAGAAAAAAAAAGGGAGAAAATCATCCCAAACTCTTCTTTATTCTTCACGCATGTCCCAGTTCGCACACTCGAGATGGAGCCATGAATTCACAAGTTTGGGGGGTAGATTTCCTATTCTCAAGAGAAATCAGGTTATACTTATTAGGAGTAAATAGCATAAAAATTGCTAGACATGGCCCTCAGGATATACAGAATATTAAAGCTCCATAACCAAGGAATATCTGGATAAATATGACAGTTTTTATTTCCTGAAGAAGAATCAGGATCATCGTGAATGCCTGGTTCTTCTTGGACCACAGTGTGGGGTTGCTTTCCAATGCGTTTTCAGGTTCAGGGTGTCCAGGTGACCTTCTACGGCTGATGAAATGTGGGCAGAGGGCAGTGAGTCCTTTCTGAGTGAAGTCTGAGTAACTGGCGTGTGGTTTGTTCCATCCGCTTCCCTGACAACTGCTGTAGTAATCCCAGGAGTATGAGAAGGGGGACTCTGCCAAACCGGAGGGGCTAAAATTAACAGAACCTCCTGCCAGCCCACATCAAAATTATGACTTGGACAAAAATAAAAATGTTGTTTTCAGCCCCTGAGATTTGGGGATTATTTGATATTGCAGTGTAACATAACTACGAGAAGCAAAGAAGGGGACGGGCAGATATTTCAAAGCCCATCATTGCAGAAGGTGATATTAACTCCAACATGGTAAAATCAGCACAGAGATCGCGAAGGGTACTTTTCTAGTGACATGTTGAAGATAGGAAGAGAAGTACTGGAGTTTATGATGGAATAGAGGATGAAGAAAATGTTAAGGACATATTGGAAAGGTTCTGCCTCTCCTTTCCGGGAGAGGATGTGTTCTCTGCTGTCTTCCCTTCTCCTTCCCATACCCTGCGGCCTTTATGATCCCCAGGAAGCCTTGAAACCAGCATCCGGCCTCTAGGAAAACCCACGGAGCTTTGTTTTAGTGTCTTTAATAGCCCACATGTATTTTTAGATGTGAACGGGAAGATTAGGCCAGATAAAAATTTAGAGATGTCAAGAATTTTAGTGAAACTAATGGTCTTATCCCAATTTTAAAGTAATGCAGATAAGATTAAAATGCTTTGTAAATAATACTTTGGAAATATTAATATTTACTATTATAAGTGATAGTAGATATTGAATAGGTAATTTTTTACAAATTAGGATGTATATATCAGCATATATTTTTTCTTTTCTTTTTTTGTTGCAGTTTGGCCAGGGCCAGGTTCACACCCACGACCCTCCCTTAGTATATGGGGCCAGCGCACCCTACCCACTGAACCACAGGCGCCACCCAGCATATATTTTTTCTAATGAAACTTTGAATGTTGCTATCAAAACATTGTCTGATAGACCCTTTACATTTTATTTTTATATATAGTCTATGTACTTTCCCCTAGTCATTTCAATAATGATTACCTTATGTCTTCAGCTGCTATTTTTTTTAAGTATTGACTACCTTAAAATTTCTTGAAGTTATTTGAAAATGTTCCTGTCATGGAAGAATTATTATTTATTTCCTAGTACTACCAACATTAAATTATTTTATTATATGCTTATAAAATAGTAACTTTATTGGCAAAAACTGAATTTGAAAAAATATGAAAAATAACTTGCTTAAGCGATCTTTAAAATAACAGCCAGATTCCATTGACTATTTTTTTCCCCTATGGTTAGTATGCAAATAAACAGACTACTAATGATCAGGCTTGCTGAGGATAAATATAAACTTGCCAGGCTTTAACTTGTTAGAAAGTGTTTTCGTGTTTTCATTAGTCATAAAATAAATGCAGAATTGCTTCTAGGTCACCTGTAAGGAGCTCCCACATTTCTGTATATGCATATTCCCTGACGATTTTGGAAATATAAATTACAAAAAATATTAATTACTAGATTGTCCAGAAGCACAAACACCAAGGATAAAATTGTACCTTTAGCTATATTTGCACAAATCTGGTCACGGTTGTGGATATATTATCTGTGTTCCTCTGAATTTGATTGCCTATATCAGAAACAAAGTGCTACCCATTTACCCCGTGGTTACAGCGCACTGCACAGGGACCAGTGGACACATTTTTGATCCATTTTTCCCAGTATTACAAAATGAAGCTGGTAACTCTTTCTCTATTTATAGAGTTTGAGAACTCCCTCCAACTCCAAAATGTTTAGACTCCCAGTGACGATGGTTCCCATGCAGACCACAGCAGGGCCGGAAGCTATTGATCCTGGCAGGCTCCTTCTCCGCGTTATCAGATCAAACAAGTTGACTGAATCGATTGCTGAGCTCAGGGAACCACTGGTCAATTCCTCGAAGTAACTCTCCCTCCCAGGAAATTGATAGATTGCTCTTCAATCTTGATCCAGTTGAAGAGTCATGTTAGTATTGTATAAAGAAATTCAAATGTACCGAACTTTACTCAGGGCCCTTCAGGGCGGATTCTCCCCAACGTGTTGGTCTGTGTCCGAGTGAGGAGAGTTGGGAGCTGACCATCCTCAGGTTTCATGGGTGTGCCGCGATCTAATGCTGGCTCACCCTGATTAGCTCCAAACCAGAAATCATAGACAACTGAACACCTGGCCAGACAGGGAAACGTAACGGATCCGTGTTTCCCTCCAAATGGAGGCGCACAGAGAATTTGAAACTGTCTTCACTGATACGTTCACTCATACTAACGCTGCTGACGCCCAGATCAGAAGTGTGTGGCCTGTACTTGTTTTCCTTGTTTTCATGGATGTCATAGTAGGCCTGCTGACGGGCCTGCTTGAACGGTGGGGTGTGCTGTACATAAACACTGAACAGTCTGTAAATGACAGTGGCATTTCACTTGTTTAGGAGTTAAGAGAGATTATGCGAATCATAATAGCCAAAGTGCCAGGTCCCAATACGTGATGCCAAGTCACTACATGGGCCAGGCACGATCCAAGCGCTTTGCATGATAAATGAGATAAATTATCTCATTTAATCTTCTCAGGGGTCCTACGAGGTGTTCATCGCTGCAATCATTTGCATATGGGGAAAGTAAATCTCAGAGAGGTTAAGTCATTATTTTAAGTGTATAACTTATATTCCTAAACAAGATGCTAGAATAACGTGAAATTTCCCTGGGTGAGAGAGCTTCCTGAATCACAAGGTCACGACCTTTATCCTCTCTTTTACACTAACCAGACATAAACTTGAACTTGTGATGTTATAATGTTGTGACTGGTGCCTCTCGGGCTGTAACACTCACAAGATAAATATATTGCCAGGAACTAAAGGACAAAATAGTGTTGCAGAAATATATTGAAAGGGAATTAACCTCACTTCTTGGGTTTATCACATGACTATACTTGGAACATGAGTGTTTAAAGAATCAGCAACAGGGGTCACTCCATTTTTTTTCTTTTTTTACATAAGGTACTTCTATTATTTTCAGATATAAATTAGTCCAATCATATTAAATAGCATATTCTGCTTGCAGAGCTGGGTAATGATCTCCATCAAATAATGAGTACAGAGGGTACACTTCACTCCAAGTGCCTTCTGTTCCAGCTGTTTCTACTTATCTTAATTTTCCTAATTGGGTTACAATTAGGCTGTGAATGAGATGTTAATATGGGAATTGGAGCTTTGCAACAAAAGGGTTTACTTCTTTTATTGTTCCGTGGTTCTTAACTTTCAGAGAGAGGCCTGTTTCTTCCTACATGTTAATTAAAAAAATTACAAAGTGGTTAAGACAAGCTTATGGCATTCAAAGAATAACCTATTTACATCGCCACAGAAACAATTTGGCAGCAAGAAAAGCACTGGTTTGGGGGAAAAAAATCTTCAATTTGTATAAGGTTTAATTAAAAACAGTGATTATTTAAAAATGATCATAATATCTCACCTTTGCTCTGACCTTGTTTCCAGCTCTATTTCACTTACTCCTATGCAAGCTGTCAGCTGGCCCAGGTTTGAATTGGAACAGTGAAAATGAAGTCTCCATGCTGGAACCAGGTCCTTGGTATTCAAAGTATAATCCTTGGACCAACAGCATCGGGGTCATCTGGGAGTTTGCTGCAAAGCAGACGCTCTGGCTGCGTTTCAGTCCTATTTAATCAGAATTGACACATTACTCAGAGTCCCCAGTAATTTATCCACACACTAAAATTCAGAAATTCATCTAGACTCTAATTGTAGAACAAAGGCAATTCCAAATTAAAAAAACAAAATGAGGTTCTTTGCCTTGTCACGCATTCCGATGATATATTAAGAAAGTTATGAAATGGCAACTGGGTCAAGTACTCTAATGCTAATTAAATGCAAGTGTCAATGATATCACTACTTTAGATTTTAAAAATTGCTTAAAAGGTTTACATTATAGAAGAAATGTATAAAATCCAGAGTTGAATTGTGAGGAGTTATTCTGCTGGTCCGCTAGGTTTTTGTTATCTGGGGGAGTTAGACAATTTGATTTTCTTACCCTGCAGGGTGAGTGGTGCTGCGAGGGTTAAAGACGGATGTGAGTTTCCAAAGTCAGTGGAAAGCATCTCACTCTATGCAGCGTTTCCCCCACTGTGTTTTGTTATTTATTTCAATTGTCACAGTACTCTTATTATTTAACTTCACTTTACTTAATGAAGTGTATTTTACTATCTAAAAAAAATTGCATCAATAATGTATTTTCAAAGATCTTGCTCCAAAGGAGAGATTCCTGGGAAACCCCATCATTTATTTGAATATTACCTGTTGTCAACCTCCAATGTCCAGATGAGGTAGCTGGGACTTTTGCAAGGTCTTATAAGAAACAGGGCACACTTCTGCAGTGTCTGATCCTGTGAGCGGCCACTTTTTCACTTCTCTCCATCTGTCTCTTTGTCATCCCTAGATTAGAAAGTGTGATCTATATGTCTTATCTCTAATTGTCAGACTATCCCATTCTTGGCTGAGAAGGGGTTTCATAATTACTGTGACTGGTTTGATGGCCAGGACTGACTCTATTTGGAGTAAGTCACTGGATGGACAATTTACCCAGGTTTAACCATCACATCTGCCATAACTTACCACGGACTTTGTTACAACCTGCCTTGTAGTCAACACTGAGAATATCTGCCTGCTTCTGCCTTTTCTCCACTCAACGGTCATCGTCACCTCTCCCAAGAGCTCCAGGAAGCTCCTTGCTGCTCCCATAACTGTGACTGTCCCTGACTCCTCTGTGACTGTGTGCTATGATGACGAAGAGGTTGCCATCTTTTGAGTCGTAGATCAAGGCAGTAAATCCTGGCTTCATCTGTTGGAAGCTGAGTATGTTCTTCCTCATCTCTGCTTGGCCTCTTTGGGGGATGTGTGTGTTCCTGATCACCTCTGTCCGTCTTTTGTATTTGTGCCGTTGCTCACAGGGTGGCCATCTCACCGGATACCTGCTAGTACTGTAGTGTCACGGCCTGAGCACAGACTTTGAGAGAAGACCTCCCTTGCAGGTTTGCCTTGCATCTGATCATCAGAGAACGTGGGAACCATCCTGTGCCTTTTGGAATACAGCAAATTGAATCCTTAGCAATTTGAAGGTTTTGCTAGAGTGTCCTCTTCCTGTAGCTTTTAATGTCTCACTGAGGGGATTCCTTTATGCTGACAGGAGAAGTACCTTCCTGCAAAGGACATTTCTTTTTACTGATACATCTTTTATCTGCTGAGAATTATATTGTCCTCACTGTTCCTTGGTTCTCACATCTGTCCACAATCTAGTATTTGTTGTTTTCTGTTACTTATAACAATAAACTGTGGGTGATACAGGAGCACAAATGTCTTCATGCTCTAAGGTGTTACTACCATAGAGAATTTTGGAAAATTGGCCAACATTTAACATTTATTAAATCAAGGTTGTTAGTGCGTGAATGTCCAATGGATGGATGTTCTTTACTTTACTGAAAGTTTAAATTATTTCATAATAACTGTTTTGAAATTTAACTTTATTACAGTCAAATAATTTTGAGGATTAGAGACAAAGAAAATGCAAAATCCCTATTAACAATTTTTCTAAGCTTTTGTATCCTGCTATTGCTGACTTAAGCTGAGTGACAGTTGCAGGAAAATTTAAGGTTTGTGCCGAGCAAAGTTGTTCTTGGGGTTTCTTTCCCGTCTGAATGCTTTTCTCTCACCAAAACTACAAATCTCATTTCCTTACCGACTTCAGAGCTAACTTTCTCAACGATGCCTTTCTTATCCAATAACTAATAATCCTCATCCCAGTTCTCCCTGTTCCTCTTTTGTACTTCACTTTCGTCACAATAATTATCACAATTATTTCTCATGCATGAATTTTTAATCAGATGACAGTAGACTCTAAGTTCTATGAGGACACCACGTAACTGCTACCTGGAATAGTGCCTTCCCCACTGTAAACACTATGAAGAGATACTTGCTAACTAGACAATGAACAAATGAAAAAGCCAATATTAGATAATACACCTTCACTTCCTTATGATGTCTTGGGGTATGACAGTTGGGTATAATATTTATTGGAAATTTCCTCAGAACCTTGAAAATTATCTTCTCTTGATATCTTTCCCCTCTGATGCTCTGCAGCTTCCTGACATTGGTACACAGACAGAGGCACCTCTGGATGGGACAAATTACGTAGTGTCTATTAAGGCACTTACTAACAGGAATAGAAATTGTCCATTGCCTTAGTGAGCCAAATAATCCAGCTCTGGATGTATCAGATACTGTGCTGAGATAAAACGTGATATCTGGGAATTCTCTTTTTCTCATAGCTACTCTACCAGGAGTTAGTTGAAAGCAATTAGGGTTCTTTGCCCAAGATCTACTCAACATTCAGGAAGAGTCAAAAGTTGTGGTGTTCTTTACTCTTTTCAGTGCTGAAAACTGATAACAGAAACTGGAAAGGAAGAGAAACAGTGAGCTCCCCATACAGTTCAAAAAGAGGGAATCAACTGGACTTCACATTTTATGTAGCGAAGGCGAGGATCCCAGAAAAGGGAATAGAACCGTAATAAATATCCGCTTCAGAATTCCATATCAATGATTTTTTTTCTTATTTTGAATACATCTTTTAGGACGAAATTGTAGGAAAATGTCATATATATGAGTGATCAGAAAACTCATTCTGCTCCCCAGTGAGGCGCCCTCAATTAAAAGGAGGGCTTTGCACCAGCTACTCCAACTTCTGCTAAAATCTCAGCTTAAGAAACATGTCCAACCAGGTCATAGAATGACACAGGTTTTGTAAAATGATAAGGAATACATTTCAACTCAACTAACAGGCACAAGCGAGAAAGTGAAAGGCAACTTTTTATATTATCAGTTACATTTTTTTCCCAATCTTAAAGTAAAAATATATTTTTTCTTTTTAGTTGCTGCTTGAGGAGCAGTATGGACTCTCAGTGACCCGCAAAACCTGCCATAGCAAGTGTGTGGGGTTTCTCCCTCTGAAGTGGAGATCAAGAACACACAAGGCGTCCAGTTTTCAAAGAGAAGGAACAAATGGCTTTGTGTTGGAAGTACATGGTGTTATTTGGAATAAAGAAAAAAAGGAAAAAAGACATGGAAGACCCAGGACAGAAAATGGAAAGAAATTTTCCTTGGCTTAAATAATTGCTGTAGAAACTATTCTTTTACTTTAGCTTTTCCTTAATACCATGATTTTGTCTGTAGTTTGAACTTTTTTCTCTTTAATGCAATTAAGAAACCAAATAAGCTAAGAGCTCTAATATGTACATATTATTCCCTACACACACACACACACACACACACGAGTTCCCTATGTGTTATGTACCGATGTATACACTATAAACCCTCAGACTGTAAGCTCTAGGCAGGCAAAGTTGAATGTTGTTGTAAGCTGAGATTGCCACAACTGTTTTACCCTCCACTTAAACTACCCTTTGTAGTTATGGTAAAATCATATTCTACCATTAATACATCATTCCTGGAATTTATATTTTCCCATTTTGACATAAATGAACTTGAAGGAGCTCTAAAAGGCAAAGCTTTTCCTAGGTATTTACACATTTTTTGTATATTAGATTCTTCTTTTTTTCTTATTTGCCTATGTTTGAGATCACTATGTGATAAACATATATATTATATTATTATATATATGTTACATGTATGTAATGCATGTATAATTGAAAGTGGTGATAATTATCTCTGAGATCACAATATGATATCAGTGCTCCTAGGGAGAATGAGAGAGCAAAGGGCCTTTGCTGCCTGGACAAATATTTATCACGCTGACTAAAAGAACCCTGAATGTATAGGTTGCTGAATCCTAACCAAATGCTAAACATTTTCCCTAAGAGATTTTGTGCTTCATTAGAAGATTCAGACCCAGGTACTACTTAATGGCTTTCCATTATGGCTCTCTCAACAATAAACGTGAGAGAAATGATTGTGGATATGACCTATCGGTTTTCTTTTCAGTAAAATGAAGATCTGACCAGCTGTACTGCAGTGGATCAGCTTTGTGATCGTCTCCAGGAATTCCTGGAAGTCAGGTACTGACCACTGGCCATGGTCATGATGAGATGTGTTAGTTACTAATAAAGAGTAGTTTATAGCATATAAATGGGGGCCCAGTGCCAAATTGTCTAGATTCTTTAGTGATGGACTGACAATACCAGGTTCATTCTGGTCCAGCCTATATGGTTTATCTTTAGCTGCATAACCCTCATGGTATAAACAATTGTGCCTAGATAACTTTGAAAACAAGATGCCTTACACATTCTTTTTGGTTCATAATCTGAGTACTAAGAACATTATGAAAATAACAGATAAACCTAGGGCAGCGCCTGGAAGACATGATGGAGACGCTTTCATTCTCCTGCTGCACTATACCCTTTACCTTTATTTATTATGCTTATTTCAAAATGTTAAGCGGTACAAAGGTTTCGTTACATGCATAGCTTTTGGAGTGCTTAATCAGGGCTATTAGTGTTCCCATCGCTGGGATAGTGTTCACTGTACCTGATGAGGTGGATTTTACCCCACCTTCTTATCTCTCCTCCATCTCTCCTCCAATGACTTTTACTTCTGTCAGTTAGTAATATGACCTCTCTGTTTTCTTTTCAATGAAATGAAGATCTGACCAGCTGTACTGCAGTGGATCAGCTTTGTGATCCTCTCCAGGGATTCCTGGAAGTCAGGTACTGACCACTGGCCATGGTCATGATGAGATGTGTTACTTATTAATAAAGAGTAGTTTAGAGTATATAAACAGGGGGCCTGTCTGACCAGAAATTAGTTCCAAATTATTAGAGAGTACATGTCACGTTTAATTTTTCATCCCCGAGGAACTTCACCTAGGATAATGGTAACGGTTCCCTCAACATTGCTGCAAAAAATCACTAACACATTTCCTCTTACGGCTGAGTGGTACTCCATGGTACATATATGTACCACATTTTGTTAATCTACTGATGAACTGATGGGCACTTGGGCCGATTCCATATCTTTATAATCATACATTGTGTAGCAATAAACATTCCAGTACAGGTGTGTTTTTGATAAAATGACTTTATTTCCTTTGGGTAGATACCCAGCAATAGGGTTTCTAGATCAAATGGTAGGTCTACTTTTAGAATTTTGAGACAACTTCATGTTTTCTCTTGAGGCTATACTAATTTTCAGTTTGCTCACAGCATATAAGTATTCATTTCTCTCTGCATCCACACTAGCACCTATTGTTTTTGGACTTTTTAATAAAAGCCATTCTAAGAGGGGAAAGGTGGTCTCTTAAGACAGACTCCAAAAAACACTCTCTAAAGCTTTTTATTTCTTTCAAAATGCATGGGGTGGCTTTAATTTGCATTTTCTGATGTTGAGTATTTTTTCAAATGTTTATTGGCCATTTGTCTACTTCCTTTGAAAAACTTGTTCATGTCTTTTGCCCACTTTTTAATGTGGCTGTTTGTTCTTTTCTTGCTGATTTGTTTGAGTTCTCTGTAGATTCCACATGTTATCCCTTTATTCTATGTATAGTTTGCAAATATTTTCTCCCAATCTTGTCTATTTGCTTTGTTGCCTATTACATCATTGTGCAGAAATCTTTTTTAATTTAATCAGGTCTCATTTATTTATTTTTGTTGTGTTCATAATTGCCTTTGAGGCCTTAGTCATAAATTATCTGCCTAGGCTGATGTCTAGAAGAATTTTTCCTACATTTTCTAGAACTTTTTTGGTTTCATACCTTACATTTATGTGTTTTGGAATGGAGGTCCCAGCCATAGCAATTGAGCAATAGAAATAAATAAAGTATATCCAAATTGGGAAAGAGGACATCAATATGGTCTTATATCTAGAAAATCCCAAAGACTCCACTGAATGTCTCCTACAATTGGTAAATAAATTCAATAAAGTCTCAGGTTATAAAATCAATGTACACAAATAAGTAGCATTTCTGTATACTAATAGAAACCAAATGAAAGTCACATCAAAGACTAAATAGCATTCACAATAGCTACAAGAAAAAAAAAACAACCAACCTACGATTATACTTAACCAGGGAGGTAAAAGAGATTTACAAGAAGAACTATGAAACACTGATGAAATAAACTGTGGATGACATAAACAAATGGAAAACAAATTGTACTGTTAGAATTAGCACTGTTAAAATGTACACAGTGCCCAGAGTGATTTACAGATGCAATGCAATCCCCATCAAAGTACCAATGTCATATTTCATAGATGTAGAGAACATAATTCTATACTTCATTTGCTACCATGAAAGACCCTGAATAGCCAAAGTAAACTCAATTAAAAAGAAAAAATCTGGAGGCTTCACATAACCAGGCTTCAAACTATACTATAAGGCTATAGTAATAAAAACAGCATCGTATAGGTACAAAAGTAGATACATAAAGCCATAGAACAGAACAGAGATAAAGCCATCTATCTACAACTAGCAGACAACATACCCTGGGGAAAAGAAGCTCTATTCAATAAAGGGTGCTGGGAAAATTGGATAGCCACATGCAGAAAAATGAAGCAGAACCCCTATCTGTCACTGTTTACAAAAATGCCCTTTGTATTTATTAAAGCATTATGCCAGGAGGCCCCATGGAGGCTTATGAGCCCTTTCAATTATCAGATTCTTTATAACTTATGTACTTATCTTTTCTCAGACGTAGTTGAGGGGAACATTTGGATAATATATTATTACTTTAGTTTTCTATTGCCTTACAATCAATCTAACTGAAGTAATTTTACAAAATGGAACACAGGGAGGTAAGAAAGAACTTGTTCCTATCTGCAGAGCTGTTCAGCATGTGAAGCATTTAGAGAAATGTCATATCACAAAATAAATATAATTTCCCCATGCATTTTAAAAGAAAGAAAAGCCATTACAAAAGGGTTTTTGGAATCTGTCTTGACTCAGTATAAGAGATATTTTTGGCCATGACATATTGGGAGTTTTGAGACTTAGATGTTATATTATTGTCTTTTCAAACAAACCTAAAACTAAAATCCTTTGAAAGAAATTAGCCAGTAGTTGTTCCCAACTTACAGATAATCAATCAAGTTCACATTTCAGGGATTGTGGACTCAAGAGTCTGTAAATGCCTGTTTGGCAATACTTTACTAATATTTTAATAATTTTAAAATGTCTATACTACCTAAAGCAATATATAATTTCAATCCCATTTTTAAAAAATATTCTCAAGTTATTATATCCAATGTGAGCTGCTGAGGTGTTTTTGGCAATATCTATGTATGGTTGTCACATAAATCTTCCATTAAGTACATAGAAATGAATTCTTCCAGAAAAAAAATTGTTTAGTTCCAAGTACAATCTATAGGGAAATGTTTTACTCAAATAGAGTAGACCTACGTGGAGGAACTTCTCTTTCTCAAGTTTCAGTGACCATGGTGTTAGAATCATTGCCTCATCTCCAGACTAAGGTTCTTAAATCCCACATACTCACAGTTCCCTTTGGCTTGGACCTTCTTCCTTCAGATGGTACAAGACCATTTTTACTGAAGTGTTCACCATTAGTGCTTAGGTTATTAATTTAACAAATACTTTCTATATGCCCAAGTAAGATGGTGTCCCAGAAATATGTAAATTTCCAATATTAATATAAGGTAGAACACCTGAAGAAACTAGTAACTCTTAGAAAAACTGAGAAAAGTGGTTAAAAATCTGCCAGTAAAGAAAGAACCAGGCCCAGAAGTTTTTGATTTTTAGGGCATTAAGATGTCAATGTTCATGAAACTTGATTGCACACGAGAAAGAAGGAAAGATCTTCAGGGGAAAAATTTTTTTTAAAGAATTAAAACAGCCAGGCACAATGGCTCATTTCTATAATCCTAACACTCTGGGAGGTCGAGGAAGGAGGATCACTTTAGCTCATGAGTTTGAGACCAACCTGAGCAAGAGTGGCAGGGGCCTGTAGTCCCAGCTACTTGGGAGGCTGAGGCAAGAGAATCGCTTGAGCCCCAGAGTTTGAGGCGAGGTTGCTGTAAGCTATGATGCCATGGCACTCTACCAAGGGTGACAATGTAAGACTCTGTCTCAAAAAAAAAAAAAAGAAAGAAAGAAAGAAAAGAAAACTTAACTAGTGAGGGGTAAACAGATATGGGATGATGAGATTTGGATTCTGCACAAGATAGGGAAGCTGAACCTGAGATTGGTGAATTAAATTTGGACCCAAGAAGAGGCTAAGTGGTCCCAGAGTGGTGGTCTCCCAGGAGAACAAATGATTGTGAAAGACTGTAAAGATTCCCCAAAATTAAGTTCAATGAATATTATCTGACAATTTAAAGAAATTTCCAAATACATGAGGAAACAAGCCATTAAGAAAAAAAGGCAGCAAAAAAAAAAAAAAGAAAGAATCAACAAATACTAATCTCTAAGGATCTACACTATTAGCATTGTTTACAGAATATGAAATAACTTCTTTCAGGGTTTAAGGAAATAAAATATAATTTTAAAATAATTAAGGAATAAGTACCAAATTTGACCTGGAATATATAACAAAGAAATTTTGAATGAAAGCAAATTCTAGAAACTAAAAATGTAATAGTTGAAGTTAACTTGGTACCTGCATTAAAAAGCGGATCATACACACATGAAAAGACTGATGAAAAAGTTATAGTGAATATGCAGACAGGCAGGAAGAGATGCGGAGAGACAAAAGAAGACTTAGAGACCCAGAAAGGGAGACTTAGAGACCCAGGCACAGTGGCTTCTGCCTGTAATCCTAGTGATACAGGGTTCCCTTACTCAGGCTGGACAGGGACTCCCCCATTTTCCAGTCCTGGGCAAACAGGCCTTCTCCAGATGACACTCTCTCGACACAAGCAGAATCAGAAAAAAGCAGCCTGACCAGTATCTCATCAGGGTGGCCCTTCCTAAAGTGAAAAACACACACCACGCTGCTGCTTTTCCCGGGACAGGAACCGTGAGGACCTCGTTCATTTGCTAACCAGCATGAGTAGAATGTTTTCGGTCTGCCACCTCCTGGCCAAATGTGACACATAATCCCAAGACACCCACTCACCCCCACCCTCCACTCCCCCACAAACAGTGCAAGAACCCCTAGGCAGACCCCCATAAGGGGTTTCCCACTTGGGAATTCCCCTGCTCCACTGCTGAGGCTTTGTTACCTTTCTTTCTATGTCCTCTGTAAATAAACTTCGTCCTGTCACTTATTTGCATGATCAGGGTTTCATTCTTGAATCTCCACACCAAGGACACCCAGCAGAAAGAAAAATGCTGATAACATGAGCACCTTGGGTGGCTGAGGTGGGAGGATTGCTTGAAGCCAGGAGTTCAAGAACAGCTTGGGCAAGATCCCCTCTCTACAAAAAATTAAGTAGCTAGCCTTAGGTGGTGCATGTCCATAGTCTCTGTAGTCCCAGCTCCTCCAGAGGCTGAGCCAGGAGAATCACTGGAGTCCAAGTTTGAGGTAGCAGCGAGCTGTGACTGGGCCACTGAACTCCAGACAGGATGACAGGGCGACACTTTGACTCACACATAAAAAAGTGAGAACAGAAAGAATACAAGTCATTTTTCAATGAGCTAATGGCTCTAAATTCTCAGAAGTAATGACAGATGTGAGAGCCCAACAAATGCTAAGGGAAATACCCTAGGGGGAAACTGAAGAACACCAAAGACAAAGATGAAAACTTACAACAAGATAGGAAAATTAATCACTTACAGAAAACAACAAATCAACTACCAGCAACAATGGAACAACAAGTGAAAAAATATTTTTCCCAGCAAAAGTAACTTCCAAGAACAAGATAAAGAATATTTTCAGAGAAACTAAAACAGAGAATTGACCCCCAATAGATTTTCACTAAAGAAGACTGCAAAGAATTTGCATCAGAAAAAAGGAAAATGATACCAGAAACAATTTTGTTTGTTGTTATTGTTTAATTCCAGATTAATATGTGGGTACAAATGATTAGGTTACAGTGTTTGCATTTGTTAGGTAAAGGTCAAGTTGTAGTTGAGCTCTTCACCCAGGTGGTGTGCTATACACCCTTACATTGTGCCCTTCAGGTGGGAGTTTACCAATTCCCCACCCTCCCTCCTCCCCCCTCCCCCCTTGAATTTAATTGTTTTTCACTCATGTGGGTGTGTAATTGTTTATCTATTGGTTACATATTAGTATTGCATACATTGGATACTTGCTTTTCTATTCTTGTGATACTTTACTAAGAAGAATATTCTTCAACTCCATCTAGGTTAACACAAAAGATGTAAAGTCTCCATCTTTTTTGTGCCTGAATAGTATTCTGTGGTGTACACATACCACAGTTTATTAATTGGTTCACCAGTTAATGGGCACTTGGGTTGATTTCATGTGTTAGTGATTGTGAATTGAGCTGTGATGAACATTCTAGTACAAATGTTCTTACAGTAAAATGATTTTTACAGGCGTTGCCCAAAGATATTTTTATGATAGGAAAAGAAACACAATATGCCTAGGAATGTATCAAGGAAAATATATGTAAAATATTTAACTTAAAAAGATTAAAGGGGTAGTGCCTGTGGCTCAAAGGGGTAGGGCACTGGCCCCATATGGAGGTGGCAGGTTCAAACCCGGCTCCAGCCCAAAATTCCAAAATTAAAAAAAAAACAAACCAAAGCTTTATAAAAAAGAAAAGAAGGCTGAGTTAAGTGACACATATACACATGCAGAGATAATAAGGTTTCATAGTAAAAATATATCAGTTCCCCCTAAATAGAGCTAAATTCAATGCAATTATGATAAAAATCCCCATATTATTTTCTGAGGAACTTAATAGCTATTCTAATTGTACATGGAAAAGCTGAGGCTCCCAAATAGCCGGGACAAACCTGAAAAGGAAGCCTAATGTAAGTAACTTGCCTAGGAAACATCAAGACTTATCCTAATAAATAATGAAATAAAAAATTTTAAAACCTAAATAAATTAATTTTTAAAAGTCTTATTATAAAGTTAGAAAAAACAGTACAGGTTGGTATGAGTTGTAAGGAAAGATAAATTGACCGATGGAACTGAAAGCATATTCCAGGGATTATGTTCTTACACAGATGGGGAAGCTTGGGATTTGAAAAAACAGCACTGTGGCTTAATAGAAAAGGGATAGACTTTTCAATAAATGGTGCTGAGACATTTTGTCATTCACAATCTAATCATAAAATTAGATTCCTGCTATGTGTTTGCCACCAGCATATGCAAATTATTTCCATTTGGAGTAAAGATTTAAAAAATAAAAGCAAAATTTCAAAGCTTTGACAAGCAAGTGTAGAAAACTATCTGTATAATTTTGTGGTAGTGAAAGCTGTAAACCAACCACAAAAAATATATGCTGTAAACTATGTGTGATAAATTTGCCAAAAGAGTAATATTTCCATAAATATAAGATCCCAGCAATGAAGTTAAAAGGTGAGCCATTATCTGGAAGAAGATATTTCAATCTTTATAATAATTGGAAAACATATATACAGTCAACATATATCTACGGATACGTGGGATGTGTTCCAAGACCCCTGATGGGTGCCTGAAACCTCAAATAGTACTAAATGAAGTTGAATTTCTAAATTAGGAGTGGTAAGAGATTAACAAAAATAAACATAATAAAACAGGACAATTATAACAATTTGCCAGTATCTCTCCTCTTGCACTTTGGGGCCATTGTTAAGTAAAATAAAAGTTACTTGAACCCAAGTACTGTGGTAGCACAACGATCTTGTAACTGAGAGTGTTACTCAAGTGACTGACAGGCAGACAGAGTCTACAGTGTGTGTGAAGACCCTGAACAAAGACATCATTCCTGTCCTAGGTGGGAAATTCAAAACTCATGAATTGTTTGTTTCTGGGATTTTCCATTGAATATTTTTGGACTGAGGTTGACCATGGAAAACTGAGACTGTAAAAAGCAAAAGCTCTTCCAAAACTCAGTAAGAAAAGATACAACCCATAGACAAGTGGATAAGTGATAGGAGAATGCAGTTTATGAATGACATGGTGGTGAACACGAAGGATGTTAAATCTCACATTGTAATTATGTAAAATTTGGAAAATAAAAAAATAATTATAACAAAATTTAAAATTCCCTATTGTCACATTTCCTGAGGATAATAACTATTTTCAGTTTGGGATCTATCCTTACAACCTTTTTATTTTTTTATTTTTTATTTCTTATAGCATAACTGTGTACATTAATGCAATCATGGGATACAGTGTGCTGTTTTCATATACCTTTTGAAATACTCTCATCACACTGGTTAACATAACCTTCATGTCATTTTCTTAGTTATTGAGTTAAGACATTCATACTCTGCTTTTAGAAAGATTCACTTGTACCCTTGGAAGATTAACCATAGAGGTGATCCCACCAATCACCCTCCCTCTCCCCACCCACCCCCCACAATCTTTTCTTCGGATGCATGTATGTATACTTTTTGTTTTACAAAACTAGGACTGTATACATATCTATTTTATCGTTTAGCTCTTTTAACATTTAATTTTTCACTCAATGGTAAGTAGCTCATCTAGATGGTAAGCTCAATGAAGGTAAATGCCATATTTTATACTACTTTGAGTCTTGGATTGCATCAAGCACAATGTCCTTAGTAGAAATTTATGAAACACTGACTTGCTGTTTCCCTCATTTTAGGACATCCAGGTGTGAATGGTGCCATGGTCCCATGTTTGGTGAAGGTTTTCATGTCATCCATTCCTATGATATTTTTGGAGCAGCACAACTTCCTGTTATGTTCTATGTCTGTTCTTCTTTTTGTTACCGAGCAGTAAGTGGAAGCCATTTTTAGAAAGCATTCCTAGTAAAAGATAGTTCTGAATTTGTCGCTGACAAAAGCGTGAGAGAACAGTGATTTATCATTCCCACTTCAAAAGCCAATAATGTTTATGTACATAGTAGTCCATCTCTTTCAGAGTACAGGTTCTGTATGGAAGACACAATTGTCTTCTCACATGAATTTTCTTTATAATCCTGGCTCCTTAAGAAAGTCTGTGACTGTTAGGCAACTGTTACAGAATAATTACTCAAGAAGGATTAGTAAAGGCCTGTGGATATGAATAAAGATTAAGAGGTTTCTTTCAGAGCCTGTTCACTGTGGAAAGAAGAATGTTGGAAACCTTTGCAAAAAACCAATATCTAACAACTGATCTTTTCATGCATCCGTAGTAAACAACAATATAGCATTTCAAAGTTATCAGTGGGGTTTGGGCTGCAAATGTCTTCAGAGTCATCCATCCAAGTACTTAATGTTTGTGCATTTCCATGGAAATCCGTCCATTCCCTACTGTCTCAATTGTGGATTATGTGGGGGAAATAAATACTAATTCCAGCTCCATTTTTAGTTGTTTGAATTCATTTCCCCAATTCTTAGATAACTGGTATAATCTCTAACAGTTACCTGGACCCTGACCTGTATCTCATAAAACCCGGACACAGGGCATCAGCCTGATTTTATACACTGGCACCAGTAATGTCCAAGGTGATAGCCAGACAAGAAAAATAGAGTAGGACTTACAAAGACGCACACGCCCATAGCAGAACTTAACAGCTTTAAGAATTAGCATCTTAGAGGAGAAAGGTAAAAAAGGATTTTAATAAATAATTCTGTATTTTGGCTGCTCTCCACAGTGTTCACCTGGCCAAAGGGTTCAGAGTTTAGTCAGAACCAGGAATAGAAGCCACCACGGGAGTACAGAGGGGAGGTGTGTGATGAGGATAATGAAACACTGGAAGATGGTATCTTTGTTCAAGTTCTCATGACTATTAAGAGGCAGATTGAGGTGCACAAGTCAAATACCCAACCTAAGGTCACCTGACCCAAGCAAGGGTACAGTGAATCTTGAGGTCACTGAATCCTGATATGGATGTGTTCCTCAAAGACCTGTCTCTTCCCACCAGTTCCTTTAGTACTCGTGGAACCTACACAAGTTGTTGGCATGGAACTGAGGATGAGGAGGGGCCTTCTAAGCAAAGTGTTTCTGTAGAGTGTGGAAAATTGTTTAGCAACAAGCCTAACCTCATTAAACATTAGAAAGTACACACTGGAGAAAGACTTTTTTGGGTGTGCTGAATGTGCTGAATCTTTGGGACGAAAGCTCCAGTCTCATTCAGTACCAGAGGGTTCACACTAGCTAAATAAAGGACTTTTCAATATGATAAATATGAGGAGGTCTTTAGCCAAAGATCCAGCCAATTCATACTGGAACAGGCCATATGAATGTGAATGTGGCAAAGGTCTATTAGCCAAAGATCTGTTTTCATTCAATTATCTGGAGTTCACCCAAGAGAAAGGATTTAAAACAACAAGGAAGGTGCTATTTCCTTCCTTGGTATAATTACAGTGGAGGAGAACTTGGGAAGGTAGCTGTCTATCTGAATTGAATGTTTACCTGAACATATATATTGGGGTGATTTCCCATAAGTTTCTGCTATTTGGGAAACTTTAAGGAGCTGCATCATACTTTCTAACTTGCACAGGGCTCACTGGATTTTTGTCCTTCCAGTTCCTGTAACAGACAACATTTCACCTTGACACCTATCAGGTCCTTGTAGTCACCACCCAAGCATGCTCAGGAAGGCAGACTTTGTGCTCTCCATTTGCTGATGGAAGCTATCAGTAATTGGAATCCCCAGGGGATCCTCATTGCCCTCTCTCTGATTAGTTAGGGAATGGACATGACCCAGTTTGAGCCCAATACACCCAATCTGAGTTACAATGGTGTGTCTTGAAGAGAAAGACTGAATTTCTTAGCAATGTTCCTGGTCTTGTGTGATGCTGTGATAAATGCCCTTAACTTCCAAGTCATCAACCCAGGAATTGTGTGTGGTGAATTGCTCAGGTGTGTGCAACAATTCCTTTTTCTGTAATTCTTTTTAATTTGGGGTGTTCTTTCTATTCTTGCAGTGAAGTACTTTGAAAGCAGATTGGGCCCTGGCAGCATGAAGGGGTGAAAGTTGTTTTAGATCCCAAACTTTGTGTGCCTCACAGAATACAGTATAATGGCAATAAACACAATGTCTCTCCAGTTGTGACCTGGTGACCCAAAGCCTAGGTTATGGGCTGAGTTGTGTTGCCCCAAAGTTCACAAGTTGAGAAACCCCCACTAGTTCCAATTGGGGCTATTTATTTGATATAGGGTATTTCAAAGGATAACTCAGTTAAAATGAAGTCATAAGGGTTGGCATTTACACAAAAGCACTGATGTTATAAAGAGAGAGTATACAGATAATACATACAGGGTAGATTGTGTACAGATGTGGGGAGAAGATGGCCATCTATAGACCAAGGAAAGAGAATTCAATTTTCCAGCACATTCAAATCAGGATTCATTAAAGTAAAAAAAAATTTTTGCAAGTAAAATTTTAGAATGGCATAGACTTTTTTCACATATGGCCTGTTTTTCATCTGAGGTTAACTTAAATCTAAAATAGCATTGCCAAGTAAATTTTATGAAATGAAGTGATTTAAATTTATACATCTATTTTATCATTAGAGAATTTCAGAAATAGTACATTATGTCAGGTTTATGCATATAACTTCATGATATCATTTAAATTAAAGATAAATCAGGCAAGATCATTTTTCTGACTATTGATTTCAATAAATTGGGATACTTACATGCTCTTCCTTGATACTTAGTTTCATTTTAAGCAGAAATAATCAAACTTTGCTTGACAAGAATATACTGTATTCTCTAGCACAATAATAAATTGTTTATAATAGAAGTACCTACCATATGTAATATAGAAGGTGATATTTATAGCATGATAATAAACTAATTTATTAAAAATATGATATGCTCACAATTATAAAACAGGATAAAAGATAAGATTAACTCTGAGTGGCATGTAGACTATTAAGACTCATCTTTGTGACCAGCGCCTGTGGCTCCAAGGGGTAGGGCTCCAGTCCCATATGCCGGAGGTGGTGGGTTCAAACCCAGCCCTGGCCAAAAAAAAAAAAAGACTCATCTTTGTTCCTGAAATATTTGGGGGGGGAAGAAATGTGGTTTATTCATTCAAAAAATATTTATTTGGGGTTGAGTGATTGGGTGGTATCATATTGAAATAGGGAATAAACAAGAAAGAATAGGTTTTAAGGGAAATCACAATAACTTAAAGATGTTTTAAAAACAGAGGTGACTGTGTATCCTTGTCTTGTTCTAGTTCTTAGGGGGAGTGCTTTCAACTTACACCTGCATGTTTGGACTGATATGAAACTTATTTATAGCCAAATCTCAACACAGGTCGTATAAACCTTGAATCGTAGTAATCGTTTACAAATTTTTAAAAAATAATTTGTAGCACATTTTTTATATGAAAGTGAAATTTATTTATTATAGAAATATTAGAAAATACAACTAAACCTAAGAAGAAACAACCTGCTCCCCATAATGTCACCACCTAATAAAAGTCAGACAGAATCATTTTGAGGGGGTACAAATTTTTCTGATACATGGTTCTCTTCCATAATACTTGAGTCACAACTATAAGCGTGCTCATCTCCTGAACACAAATAGTGTTCGTTGTATTCATTAGGTAGGTTTTTGGCCCTTCCCTCCACCAATGAGTTTTTCTTCCCTCTGTCCACATGTGTGCTCATCATCAGTTAGTTCCAATAGTGAGTATATGTGGTGTTTGTTTTTCCATTCTTGAGATACTTCGCTTAGAATAATCATCTCTAGTTCCATCCAAATTGCTGAAAAAGGCATTAATTCATCCTTTTTATGGCTGAATAGCACTCTATGATATACATTTACCACATTTTGTTAATCCACTTATGAGTTGATAGACACTTGGGTTGATTCCACATCTTTACAATTGTGAATTGTGCTACAATAATCATTTAAGGGTGAGTGTCTTTTTATTGAAATGACTTCTTTTCCTTTGAGTAGGTATCAGAAGTAGGATTGCTAGATGGAATGGTAGATTTACTTTTAGTTTATGAGTAATCTCCATACTGTTTTTCATAGAGATTACTCATAAACTCTATTTTTGTACCAATACCCTGCTGTTTTGGTCACTGTAGCCTTATAGTATAGTTTAAAGTCTGGTAATGTGTTGCCTCCAGATTTTTTCTTTTTACTTAAGATTTCTTTGGCTATTTGTGCTCTTTTGTGGTTCCAAATGAAGCATAGAATTATTTTTTCTAGGACTGTGAAACATGATGTTCATATTTTGATGGGGATTACATTGAAGCTGTAAATTGCTTTGGGTAGTATGGATATTTTAACAATGTTTGTTCTACCAATCCATGAGCGTGATATGCTTTTCCATTCATTTGTACCCTCTACAATTTTTCTTTCCTTGATGTTTCATCATTCCCCTTGTACAGATTTTTTACTTCCTTGGTTAAGTACTTTTCTAAGTATTTTATTTTCTTTGTAGCTATTGTGAATGGTATTGCATTTTTTATTTGACTCTGAGCTTGATTGTTATTGGTACATAGAAATGCTACTGATTTGAGTACCTTGATTATATAAACTGAGATTTATTTATTGATTGATTGATTTATCAATTCCAGAAGTCTCTTAGAGTCCTTGGGCTTTCTTGGTATAAGGTTATATAATCAGAGAAAAAAGATAGCAAATTTGCCTGATTGCTCTGGCTAAGCAGTTCAGCACTCTTTTGAACAGCAGAGGTGACTATTTACCCTTGTCTTGTTCTAGTTCTTAGGGGGAGTGCTTTCAACTTTTCCTCATTCATTATGATGTTGGCTGTGGGCTTTCAATATATAGCTTTTAAATTTTTGAGATATATTCTTTCTATGCCAAGGTTTTTTATCATGAGTGGGTGCTGAATTTTGTCAGATGCTTTTTCTGCATCTACTGAGATCATATATGGTCTTTGTTTTTGCTTCTGGTTATGCAGTAAATCACATTTATTGATTTACATATGTTGAACCATCCTTGCATTCCTGGAATGAAGACCATTTTGTCATGATGGATTATTCATTTAATGTACTGTTGAATTTAGTTTGCTAGTATTTTGTTGAAGAGTTTTGCATCTATATTCCTAAGGTATATTGGCCTGTAGTTTTATTGTTATATCCTTTTCTGACTTTGGTATAAAGATGATACTGGCTTCATAGAATAAGTAGAGAGAATTCTTTTCTTATCAACATTCTGGAATAATTTTTACAGTGTAGGTACCAGCTCATCTTTGTAGTTCTGGTTAATTTGGCTATGAATCTGTTTGGTCTTGTGATTTTTTTTATATATATAACTGTTATTGATCTGTTCAGGAATTCTATTTCTTCCCAACTGAATCTTGGAAGTTTGTGTGTTTCTACAAATTTTTCCATTTCCTACACATTTTCTAATTTATATGCATAGAGATTTTCATAGTATTCACAGATGATATTTTATATTTCTGTGGAGTTGGCTCTAATGTCTCCTATTTCATTTCTGATTGAGCTTATTTGGGTTCTTTCTTTTCTATTCCTATTATAGGAAGAGGTCTTTTGATTTTATCTTTTCTTTTCTTTTCTTTTCTTTTTTTTTTTTTTTTTTGAGACAGAGCCTCAAGCTGTCCCCCTGGGTAGAGTGCCATGGCATCATGCTCACAGCAACCTCCAACTCCTGGGCTCAAGCGAGTCTTCTGCCTCAGCCTCCCAAGTAGCTGGGACCACAGGTGCCCGCCACAACACCTGGCCATTTTTTGGTTGCAGCCATCATTGTTGTTTGGCGGGCCCGGGCTGGGGATTCGGGCCTGGGCTGGGGATTCAAACCTGCCACCTTGGGTATATGTGGCTGGCGCCTTAGCCACTTGAGCCACAGGCGACGAGCTGGTTGTTTTGCTTAAATCATCTCTGAGGACATATATTTTCACATCTGCTATCTGCCTTCCAGTGATACTGGGATACAAATCATTCTTGGGCATCTTTATAGTCATTAGGTTGACAAACATCTTATTTACAATTGTCTAGCTCAAAGAGCCTCTAATTTCACCACAGTCAAGTACCTAGTTTGCAGTGAGCCGTGTGATAAGAGCTGTTATTTCTGGCCTGCTCTCCACTGGTCATCCTTAATATTTCTCATTTATCTTGTATAGGAACAAAAAATAATCTTGGTTCCCATTGGTGGCACATATTCAGATATGAACTTTGGAGCCTTTTAGTTTTAGAATCCTGGAAGCTAATTAAATTGGAAGTATGACAGGGTAGAGCAGGTAAGGAAGAAGGGAAAAAAGAACCAATCGAGCAGTCCTTTCAACTGTAATAAAGGTATATTTTATGCAAAAATGTCTCAAATCCCTGCCTTGAAACATTTAGAATTGGAGTATAAGTCAATGATAAAAAGGCAAAGTTTGAAAGCCTCAAAATAGGATGATCTGATCTGTACAAGCCCTCTTTAATGCTGTTCGGGTCACAAAAAGAATTTAGAGGGGCCATCCAGAGTTAAGAAATAGGAGCAATAGTAAACTCTGGAAAGGATAATAAGCATTAAGACTGCTAAACAATAGGTTGGCTAAATATCAGAAGCTCTACTTAGAGGCAGAACAATAAAATAATCACATATGCTTGTAGACATACCCTATTACCAATGATGAACAGTTTTGTAATTAACTTTCTAAAGACAAAATAATCCTGTCTTTTATCAAAGGACCTTACTGCTCATCAAGGAAAGGTCTAGTTCTAAAAATCTGAATAATTTAAAGATCTCTAACATATCACAAACTAAAAATATGCCAAAAAGAAAAGACAAGAAAGATGCTTACCAGACTATCTAGACCTCCTCCCAAGAGATCCACTGCTCCCATCTGCATGGAAGATACTTGTGGCACATTGACTGGGGGGCCGAGGTCAAGGTTTAAAAGATCCCCAAGAAGGTCACCTTGAGAGGGGATAACCTGAGGCTGTTCCAGGTTGGTAGTAGTGGTGGTGCCAACAGGGCTGTCACCCGCATCAGTGCTGTAGTCACAGGGACACAAAGAGGAGAAAAGAAAAAAGTCAGTTTCACCTACAACATAGCAACAAGGCAACAAATGGATGTCAAACATATAACTATAAACCAGGAGGAGAAAATCCTTTTATAACCACTTGTGCATGTTCATGAAGAGATTAACAATTCTTGTTCTTATCAAAACACAGTTGCTAAGATGAAAATAAATTACATTATATAACTTAGTCAGTCAATTTTAATTAAACACTGGAAGAAGCATTCTCTGTAGAAACTGTACAGAGAAATATATGGTACCTACTACCCTCAAATAGCTTACTATGTCAACAATCGGCATTTACAAAATCTCTGAAAAGCAAGCTGACTGTGTTAACAGCAGAAACAAATATTGTGTGTCTAAATACTGACAGGGCATGATTATAGAAGAGAAGTAAAATAAAACTAGGGGTTTTAGCTGATACTAAAAGTTTCTCAGAATGGTCTTATGAGGAACTATCAGGAAGAGACATCCAAAGAGGGGGCACGGTGCAAAGGCACAGAAAAGAATGACTTGACTTTAGCAGTGGCAAAAAAGATATTGGCAAGAATAGAGATTGTGAATGATTAAGATTTAGGGGTGGGGGGAAGAGAGGACTAGGGAAGTACAACTTTGAAAATCAGTCTAGAGAGTTAATGTTTGATATGCTAGGGAATGCAGAATCAGTTTTATTTCTTGAACAAGGGAAAAAAACTAAAAATAACATTAGAAGAACATTATTCTAGCAGCTATGTGTATTATGGTTGGAAACTGGGGAATGAACATGAAGATCAGCTAGGAGTAACCTAAACTGCATTAACTATATATGCAATAATGTAAGCCCAACAAGTGGTAAAAATAAAAACAAAGTGATGAGTTCCAAGAGATATTAAAAAGACTAGCAGGAAAACTGATGATCTTTTCAATAAGTGGTACTGAGTCAACTGGACAGCAGGAAAGAAATTAAGCATGACCCCTATACCTCACCATATAAACCAAAAGTGAGCTAAATCAGATATAAATGTGAAGGGCAAAACCAGCTGAAAACCTAGAGTAGCATCTTTGCAACTATGGAGTAGATAAAAGTTTCAACAAAAAATACTAACCATGAAAGAAAAAACTCATAAACTGGACTTCCTTAAAATTGAGAACATTAGAATTAAGAAGATTTTTAAGACAGACTAGGAGAAGATATTCACAATACATATAACTTACAAAGCACTTGCATCCAAATTATATAAGCAATTTCTACAAATCATTAAGGATGAGAGAAGAGACTAAACAGGGGACTGCAAAAATGAGAGAGAGTGTGTCAAGGAAGCCAAGATGAAAAGGAAGGGGCCAAATATTAAGAAAGAAATCAAAAGAGTGATGCTATTGCATATATCCCTGGCAAGAAAAATATGAACTGTTGTACAGGCTTCTCTATACATGAAATTCTGCCATCTTATGATAGGTACCGTTTAGAAAATGTTACAGAATATATGGATTTATCAGTACCTCTAGAAAGGAGACAGAATAGGTATCAATACACATATTTTTCTTTATTATTATGAGAAAATAAAGTGAGTTAGATGAAAAAAGTAAATGATCATATAGATTCTACAAAAATATGATAAACCATTAGTATACATTCTGCTTAAACAGAAAATATAAGAAAAATAATATGAAAATATTTCCCATGTGAACTCATGGAAAATGACTACATAACTGTCATCAAAGCCATATTTTTAAAAGGTAAGATTTTTCCAAATTAGACAACTACTTACCACCTCACCCTCATAGAGTAGTTGGCAAGTATAAGCACAGTAAGCAATACCCAAGTAAAAAGCACTTCTCTCTTTCCCAAGTGACTTTAAAAGACCTAGCTAAGTATCTTTAAGCCCCTAGAAGAGGCAGAACAAGGTTTTAAAATGTTACTTTAATTCATATCACTGACTTGCCTAACCTTATGCTTCAGAAGAGAGCTTAGGTAATGTCAACACTATTACAGACATGCCATTTGAAGCAATGTAACATTCCCATTTATATCAAAGGGGATTTTTCCCAGTACTTGTATTTACTTTTAAAAATATAAAACAAGTACACATGGACAAAAGATAGGCTATCCAAACAGGAACCATATTGTGAAGGTAACAATTCAAAGTCTATTACTTAGGTAATAAGGTAATAGCCTATGTAAGAGACTATTTTTGATAGTTTAAATAGTGTTTCTCTCCTTGTGTTCTTTTTGTCGATTTGTTTCATTTCCCCCTCCCATTGGAGGATCAAAAGTTATCAAGACAGAGGGCTAGACTAAAATGGTACATAAATGATACAGAGGCAAGTCACAACAGAAAAGTTGCCATATCTATATCAAAACTTAAAGCACGGACCAAAATAATCCTTATAAGTTAAATAGTAGTTACTTAGAGAATGTTAAAATGACAATGTGCTTGCCAGCCAGGTATAGGTAGCTCATGCCTATAATCCTAACAGTCTAGGAGGCCAAGGCAGAAGGATTGCTGCCAGAAGACCAGCCTGAACAAGAGTAAGACCCCATCTCTAGTAAAAATTAGCCAGGAATCATGGTATCTGCCTATAGTCCCAGCTACTCAGGAAGCTGATGCAGGATTGCTTGAGCCCAAGAATTCAAGGTTGCAGTGAGCTATGATGATGCCACTGCACTCTAGCCAGGGTGACAGTGAGACACCCCTCCATACCAAAAAAAAAAGTTTGCTATAAGGAGAAACACTTTAACTTCTTTTAAGGCCTAATCCTTATGAAAACTCCCATCTCTTTTGGGTTAAAAATCACAGAACCTGCCCTAAAACCAAAAATTCATCTTAATTAAAGGCTACAAAAAATTACTAGTCATTTTCTTGAGTGCTGCCCTTTCCTATTTATGACCACAGTCTGTTTAAAATAGAGCTAAAATACCGAGTATACTAATTTGTAAAGCAATAAATTCTACAGTCTAGCCAACTTAAACAATATGCATCAGACAATGGTACAAGAACTATACCATTAATGTAATGCAAGCTCAATTATTCTAACTACTCTGGAAGAAAATTCTACTTAGACTTAAGGTTTATTTTGATTGATAAGGAATCAGATTCTGAAATATCCATTTTTTTTTTGAGGTGTGTGATGTATATATGAATCTACACTGCACACTTAGTAAATTTTTACATTATATATATACCAGATTCAGAGACAATTTCTATCCTTCCAGAAGGTGGCTTCATGAGATACTCATTTTAAGAGTTTTATTAGAGTACTTCTTCCTAATTAAAATTTTAAGATAGCTACAAAACAAGAGCTTCATGTTACCTGAGAGCCTATTCACAACCATTTCCTTACTGATGAGATCGATGTAATTTGGTGCAAACTCTGTCCACACAGAATTTTGGCTATTTTTATAAAACAATCCTGCAAATATTATTTCCTTAACAGCCTCACAGAGTAAGAGAAATAGTACCTGCTAACTTTATCCAAAAGCCTCAACCAGAGCTGTAGTAAAATGTAAAGATCAAAGTACATACATATAGGCTTTTCCCCAAGTTTTCAATTTTTGGAATATTTCTAGCCTCTTCTCACTGGAAACTTAAGCACCTTTCAGACATTATCATAGAAGGTCTAATTTACTAACATTTTCTAAAAATTGTACTTTTAGGTTGGAACACAGAGGATCCTTTCACCTACTGTATGTATGCATGGTCACTGGTATTCAGATGGACCCTTCAGTATAGTAGTTAAGTTAGTAAAATACATAGCAAGCTGTTTTCCAGGCTATAAAAGCATGAAGACAACCAACTCTAAACAAAGAATGGAACCTAGTTCACTCCTACTTACCTTCCATGATGAATTGGCAAGTGTTTGCGATGGATTCCATGACTTCCTTCCACGAAAGCATTGGGGGGCTTATGGTACACAGAGGCCAAAGAACCAATGTGGCAGATCAGCTCATCCAGCAGAGTTGGCTCAATAAGGTCTGTCTCCTCAGAGATCAGTGGCTTCTCAGACAAGACCACTTCTTTGGCTGTGACAGGGTCAGTTGAAAGAAGGCGCCAATAAATATAGCCCCGGTCTCGAAGGTCAGGATTATCAGAATCCTAATGAAAAGGCAAAGGCAAGAAAGATTTAGGTGAAACAGTTCTCCACACAGAAATCAAAATTGCTGGATTTATTATCAGGCCAGTGCTGCAGGGATTTACGCAGATTGGGTATTGGCTGTATTTCATTTAGACTCAAAGTAGTTTGGATATAGTCATAATTCTATAATATCTAATATTTCAAGGAATCAAAATATAAATTGAGATGAGCTGGTCCTAAGATTCAAATTCAAAGTGAAGTTTGGCTTAAATACAGCTAGGACTTCTAACAGATGTGATGTAAGCTAATTGTATGTACCGTTATATTAATCAAAAAAAAAAACTGGTTAGGAAGAGGAAAATAAAGTTTAAATCTGGTAAAAGTTAACTGGCTGAGATAGCCTTAGGGCATAAATATCATGTTTTTGTAAACTGCTTAAGTATCAGTCAGATTATTCACAACATGTGGTATATCTTACAGATACTACACATTTCACCCATACTTTCATTCTTCATTCAAATGTTTATTAAGTATCTCCTATGGAGACACTGACTAGGCCCTGGGAATAAAGAGATAACAAGTAGTAGTGCTTAGCTTTAAGAACCTCACAGGGCTCAGCGCCTATAGCTCAACCAGCTAAGGCGCCAGCCACGTACACCTAAGGTGGCGGGTTCGAATCCCCAGCCCGGACCCGCCAAACAACAATGACGGCTGCAACCAAAAAATAGCTGGGCGTTGTGGCGGGCACCTATGGTCCCAGCTACTTGGGAGGCGGAGGCAGGAGACTCGCTTGAGCCCAGGAGTTGGAGGTTGCTGTGAGCTGTAATGCCTC